>JAVJIF010025154.1:0-87132 GCA_038442645.1 Agave tequilana | reverse complement strand
GATAATACACCTTGTGTCCATGGAAGGATTAACTTAGTATATGCAACCAAACGATGGGGTGGGAGGGAGCACGAACAGGTATACTCTGTAAATGTTCATACAAGCAGTAAAAGGCACAAGATTATATATGGTCAAGGACCAAACTTTGCTGATAAGTGGATCTAAAGAGGAGCGAGCTCACAGTCCTGCACATCAAAAGGTGAGCAAGATCATATACACAATTGAAGTGGAAATGGCTGACAGTGGGGAGATGAAGGTTGCCAGGCAAAGGAGCTCCTATCTATTTGTCCTGCCGGACTCACCAGGTTACATAGCTTTTGGAAGGAAGATGATGTGTTTTTCAATGAAAACCTTAGAAATTAGAATATAACATCTATAATGGGGTGCAATAATGGTTTCGAAACACATGTCTGTTTCTGGTTCTAATTCATGTTCACTTGGTGTTCTCCCCAAAAAGAAGCGGCTCAACTTGCATGCGTATGCTAGATGTAATGAATGAGGCCCTACCAACATGGTATTGGGAGCATGGTTGCTCCTTGCAACTTTCTTTACTGTTGCCCCCACCGGTACTGTAGCAGGTTCTAAGAAAGAAGCAAAATATTATCTGGGAATCTGGGATGTTCTGCTGTCAATAAAAGGAAGCTTATCTAACAGTCTCTCTCTCTCTCTCTCTCTCTCTCTCTCTCTCTCTCTCTCTCTCTCTCTCTCTCTCTCTGGGTGGGCGTGTGCCACAAATGTGTGCTTAAATGTGTTTAGAAAATCCTTCTGATCATAGATATTTTTACATTTAGTGTCATTACTATTGTCTGTATGTCAATAACTTTTCTCATCTCCTGTTTCACCAGATTGGCTATACCTTTCTACCTTGTGTGCTTGCTGGATTAAGTCATGCACCACAATACGTGGTTAGAAAACCCAGGGACTCAGAAGCTGGTTTAGTATTGGCTAGTGATGTCGACAGTGTAGTTCTTCCTATTGATGCTTGTGGAGGGGATGGTGCTATTGCTTTTGCGAGGAGTTTGGAAAAAAACAAGGTACACATCAAAATCATTGTCGTAGCTTTTCATCCTGTTATTACTGAACTTAAAGAAGCCATTGCCCCCCTTGAATAATTCCCAAATTTCAACAACATTAACTACACTATGTCCTTGACAAGTTGGCACTGTTTATTTTCCCTACGTTTTGTCACTATGCAATAGGAGCTGCTGCCATAACTACTAATCAGTTTTTTTGGACAACAAACTTCTAAGTTTTTCAATGTGATAATCATCTGACCATGTTGATACCACCAGTCCACTACTGAATCCAAGATCAAATCTAGTGTTTAGGTAATGGTTTCATCCGCATTATCAAACATCTACCAATTAATTTAATCATATCCAAACTTTATGTTGCTTTACTTGGCCAACACTAGTTGAATATTAACATGATTTTTTTTATTCCTCAAGTATAATTGGAATGGTTTTTTTATAAATTTCATAATAATTCTTAGAAATTAATTGTTAGATTGTACACTTGATTGGATTACATGCGAGAGACCATGTCAAATCTAGTAGCTTCTTAAATCATTACTTAACCTACACTTGAACACTATAGACCTCGTCAGCAATCGTCTTCTTCCTCTGCAGTCCTCCCCGACCTCGTCGGAGTCGTCGCCGAAGTCGTCGCCAAAGATCTATAGTAGACGCCGCCGCAAATCGCTATTGTTGACCCAAACCCTAGCCACTGATCAGATTGAGGGAGGAGGAAAAGGTTTTATCGGGTTGTGGGTGAAAATTTACAACCCACTTTAATTAAGCCCGATAAGGGCAAAGCGGGGTTTTAACCCACAACTTAAGTAACGGGTCACATCAGGTTGGATCCAGTTCAGCGACCCAAACTTGACCCATTCCCTCTTAATCAGCCAAGCCTGGTTCATTTGATCCAGACCGGCCCGACTGAGCCAAACCGGGCTTGACTCAAATCTGAGTTGGGTAACTAAGCCAACTCAGCCTGAGTCAACTCGATTGACTCAACTTAGTCCAACAACAGCTGAGCATAGGGTGTTTTCGAGCATGATTTGCACCGTACTCGAAGCAGCTGATTTTCAATCCCTAGCACCACTATCCAGGACTGTTGTGACAGTTGTGGACAGTTTCATCTCTTTAGTGTATGTATATTTTTATAGGTATTCCTAACCTTATCAGTTTTACTTTTTTTCTGGTTGTGCTAAAAATCTGTTTGCGCCCAGATTGGTCTATCTTTATGCTATCAGTATTGTTAGTTGTTCTAGAGCTGGTGAGTGTAAATTTGCTAACTTTTATTTGCTACATCTGGATATTAAATTAGAACTACTCCTAACTCTAGACACGCGATTGATTTATCTTAAAAATATTTTAGAACGACCAACATTACATGCATCATTACTATTATTTGATCACTGTTAAATTAAATTCTTGTTGTCTAAATGTTCAATAAGTTGTGGGATAATCTAGTGGGTGTTAGTAACTTGAACAACTTGCTGATTTCAAACTTTCATGTGCATTCCACATTCGATTATTGTTAGGTGATAGGATTAGTTGACATTCTTATTAGGTTGCATTTAGGCTTCATTCTTCATCGTTGATTTGCATCTTTATTCTAGATTTTTGCATTTAGGAAACCTTGTTGCATGTCCACCTATAGTGGAACACAATACCACCCTCAAGAGCCAATTTCTAAAATGGATCCCAACCTTCCCATTATTACTAAACTCATGGAATACTTATCCACCCTATTGAGCAATGTCGAACAAAATTGAAGAGCAATAAGGAACGTGAGACTGCCGAGAATGCTAGTGAGAATAGACCTCGTCCTGAAAATCGCGCATCTAGGAATGGTGTTCAGACCGATCATGATGGAATAAACTTAAAACATTAAACTAGAGGCACGCACTTTTGATGGTCAGTTGGATCCCCAAGTTTTTCTCAATTGGAATTGTCCAAATGGATCATTACTTTGATTGGTATGATATGTTTAACGAGAGAAGAATCCAATTTGCCAAGATGAAATTGATGGGTCAGGTTAGGCAATACTAGACAAATGTCGAAAAGCAAATGAAACTCAGAAATCAAGAGGTCATTCAGACTTGGGATGAGATGAAGATGAAAGTCCAAGAGAAGTATTGCATGTATTATCCAATGGCAGCGTTTGACTCAAGGTAATCGATCAGCGTCGGAGTACATCAAAAAGTTTGATTAATTTCAGGTGAGATGTAGTGAGAATGAGTCTGATGTTGTAGTATTGTCTAGAATTCGTCCAGGACTTAGGAACAATCTTAGGCGTGAGCTAATTATTAGAGATGTCTCTATCCTAAAGTAAGCTAGGATTTAAATCAATCCCAAGTCTTTTTGTTCCCTATACGCACAAAATATAGGGATAATGCCAATAAGACTACTACTTTAAATCTCAACCCAGTCCATCCGAATCTGTCTTGTTTTGGATCTAGTAGCTCAATTCCAAGACGTGAAGATAAAAGCAAGGGAATCGCCAGTGAGTCATTCAGCAGACTCAATGTTTCAAATGCCAAGAGTTTGGTCACGTTTCAGCACAGTATCCGGGTAAGGTAAGGACATTGATTATTGAAACCCAATTGGATGGTGATTAAGATGATTTAGAAGAAATCATCCATAATCCTGAAAGAGATACTTGGGAAAATGATTTTGATGTTGATCAGACTACCATCTTAAATGTTTTTTGAGCATGCGCCCACCTTCGATTAATGATGTTGACGGGGTTACACGTCGTCTGAGGTGCGCCTTAACCTAAAGAAAGTTATGACAAGCTAGATCTTCAAATTTTCAAACTCATTAAAATTGGTGGTAAGAATTGTCGGGTTATAATTGATGTGGGAGTTACGTCAACACCGTCGCCTCAAGCTTGGTGACTAAACTTAGACTAAAGATTGTTCCCCACCCTTAACTATATAAGGTGTCTTGGTTGAACTCTGTGTCCATTGTTCTGAAAAATGTGTCTTATTTTGATCCGATTTGCCACGTATTCGAACAAGATATGGTGTCATGTAGTTACTATGGATGTGGGCCATATCATTTCGGGTCGACCTTGGCTATATGACTTGGATGTTACTATCTATAGACTTTCGAACTCTTATTCGTTTTCTATGATGGAAAGAAGGCCAAGCTAGCTCCAAGTGACTTGCCCCTCCGCCTGAAACTAAGCATATTGATGCATTAAGTAGCAAGAAAGCCTTAAATCTGATCAGCCTGAAGATTATTGACAAAGAAATTGCTAGAGGGTCTATGATTGTTGTCCTTATTGTTAGAAAAGTTACTGATGACTCTCAAGAACAAATTCCTTCTACACAGCCATGATATTAAAGAAATTACTGATGTCTTTCTAGATGAACTCTCAGATAGCCTACCTCCAATGCGTGACATTCAACACGCTATAGATTGTCTTGGGATCCACTCTCCCCTATTCGCCTCATTCCAGAATGAATCTGGTCGAGCATGCCGAACTCAAGAGGCAGGTTGATGAATTGTTGAGTAAGGGTTTCATTAAAGAAAGTATGAGTCCGTGTATTATGCTGACATTATTAACCCCTAAGAAAGTTCTTGGAGGATTGCGTCGATAGTCGCGTCATCAACGAGATCACCATTAGATATCGGTTCCCTATTCTCAGACTGGATGGCATATTGGACATGTGTCTGGAGCCACCATTTTCTCGAAGATCGATTTGAAGAGTGGCTACCGTCAAACTTGGATTCGTTCAGCAGATGAGTGAAAGACCACTTTTAAGGCTAAAAATAGTCTATATGAGTGGATGGTCATGCCTTTTGGCTTGACAAATACTCCCAGTAGTTTCATGCGTGCGATGACTCAGGTATTACGACCCTTTATAGGTAAATTTTTGGTCGTGTATTTTGATAACATCTTGATTTACAGTATGATGCTGGAGCACCATATGAATCATCTTAGTCAAGTTTGTTGCACCTTAAGAAAAGAGAAATTATACGCAAATCTAAATAAGTGTGTATTCTTGACTGATCGAGTTATATTCTTGAGATTTGTTATATCTTCTCAAGAGGTTTTTGCAGATCCTCAAAAATTCAAGAGATTGTAGAATATCTGAGCCTTGAAATATTCGAGATGTAAGAAGTTTTCTTGGGCTCACAACCTTGTACAGACGATTCATAAAGGGGTTCAACACTATCTTGGCCCCAATTACGGATTGCCTGAAGAAAGAGGAATTTCAGTGGCCCGTAGCTGATGCCAAGGCGTTTAAGAAAATTAAGTAAAAAAATGAACGAGGCACCTACTATGAGACTTCCTGATTTCTCTTAGGTGTTCGAGGTCATGTGTGACGTCTCAGGCATTGGCATAGACGGAGTATTAAGTCAGAAAAAACACTCCATCGCCTTCTTCAGTGAAAAGTTTAGCGGTGCTAGACTGAATTACTTTACCTATGACAAAGAATTCTATTCGGTTATGTAATCTTTACGTCATTGGCGACATTATCTTTTACTGCAAGAATGTTCTTTATTCGGACCATGAGGCCCTTTGATATCTTAACTCTCAGAAAAGCTCAGTGCTAGGCATGGTCGATGGACTGAATTTTTGTAAGATTATACTTATACCCTTAAGCACATGTCTGAAGTTAAGAACAAGGAGCTGATGCGCTCAGTCGTCGAGTTTGTTTTCTTAAAGAACTGAGCGCTGAGGTAGTGTGCTTTGAGAGAATCAAAGAAGAGTATGAGTCATGTCCTGTCTTTAGAAAAATTGTCTATATGTTAGAAGAAAGGGTAACTCCAAAGATAGATGGCTTTCTACTTTAGAATGGCTATTTATTTCGATTTTGTAAGTTATGTGTGCCCCGTACTTCCTTAAGAGATTACCTTGTTTGAAAATTTCATATTAGAGGTCTTGCTAGTCACTTTGGCCGAGAAAAGATCATAGAGGCTGTAGAGAGTTTATTTTACTGCCATGCCTTAAGAAAGACGTTGCAAGACTAATAGAGCAATGTTGCACCTGTCAATTGGCTAAGCAACGAAAGCAGAACATTGGGTTGTACATACCTCTACCTGTGCCAGTTCGCCCCTGGCAGGATGTGAGTATGAATTTTGTGCTTCGACTTCCTAAGACTATTAGGAAGCATGATTGCATATTTGTTGTTGTAAACCGTTTCTCAAAGAGGCCAATTTCTTGCCCTGCAGCAAAACATTCGACACTTTTAAGATTGCTTAGATTTACTTTAACGTGGTGGTTAAGTTGCATGGATTGCCCAAATCATTGTGTCAGATAGGAACTTGAAATTCATGAGCTATTTTTGCAAGACCCTCTGACACAAGATGAGAACTAAACTCAAATTTTCTACTGTTTTTCATCCCAAACAGACGGTCAAATCGAGGTGGTTATCATGAATCTAGAAGAACTTTTGCGACACTTGGCGAAAATTTGAGGAACTGAGATCTGATTTTACCCACTGCATAGTTCACTTATAATAGTTCAGTAAATAGATCAATAAGCATGAGTCTATTTGAGATTGTGCGTGGTTACAAACATAAAAGCCTATAGATCTTATCCATATGATACAACATCCTAGAGTATTCGAGTCTACTTCTGCATTCACATCGCATATTCATGATTTACATAAAGAAATTAATAAGAAAATTCAGGAAAGTAATGCCCATTATAAGTCTCATGCTGATTTGCATCGAAGATATCTTGAATTTAATTAAAGTAATTATGTAATGATCTAAATTCGACCGGAGCGGTTCCCACCAGGAACTGTTAAGAAATTGAATGCTCGTAGCCCTCACCTTTACAAAATTCTCAAGAAAATTAATCCAAATGCCTATGTAATTAAATCAACATTTAATTTATCAGATCTAGTAGCTTATAAGGGTCCTTTTAACCCTGATAATTCACTGTGGATCTTGATGAGCCTACCCGAGCTTTTATTCGAGGGACTTCATTTACCACTACTACTTACTATAATTGTCCCATTTACAGTTGAGCAAATTGATAGCAGAAGAGATGATTAGCTCATCTCCACCTGAGATGGTGGTTGCAAACGATATCTATGTGTTGGAAATGTCATCCAGAATATGATGATACATAGATTATTCAAGAGGATCTGTAGCGATTGACCCCGGATTTATTCGATTATTATGAGTCATCTAGAGTCATACTCGACTGGGTGTTCTTTTCACCCGACCCCAGGAGAGTTGATCGGGACATCAGACATACTATTTTTCGCACGTATCAGCGTCGTCATTGCTATGTCACAAGGCCTCTCTTTGGCTGTGGTTTTGAGTTATGTTTAGTTGTGATTTTTTTAAGTTTTTTGGATGATTGTTTAGCATGTGTCGTAGCTGTCATTGATTTTTGTTTGAGCTCAATTGAACTCCATTTGAATCAGTTTGTGGAGTCTTCATTGAGTTTAATTGATTATGTCTTATTTTAGACTTGTATTGGTTTTGAGTTTCTTTTGTTTAGTACCACATTGGGTATGCGGGAAACTTCTGTTTGTAAAAGTCTATTTAAAGAGACTCAATTCAATGAATAAAATAATGAATGATTGATTAGAAGTTTTGCTATTGGTATTGATTTGATCGCTTTTTAATTAACTCAACTGTTGGTGAAGCCAACGATCAGGTCGCGATCCGAGTTCATATCCTCAATTTAAATTTTCAGTTTTGATCCCACATTACTACAATTAAATTGGAATGCTAGGTTGTTATAGGTTATGTTGTGTGACACATCTGAGATGTGACAGTGATTCTCAGCTTCTAAGATGGAAATTGTTAAGATTGCATCATGAGCATCAAAGTATGTATAAAAAATGTGTAGAACATGATCACGTTTGCATCTATCTATAACATGTAACCGAGAAGTTAGATAAATCACTGTTACATAATCATTTGTTTTTTCAAATTTCAACTATATTATTTTACTTTCGAGTTGTAATTTAAGTATGCTTCGATATAGTGGCAAATCTTGCATTTTGCAAGAGGACCTGAAATGATGGACTACTTGAATGCATTTAAGGAAGCACTAGGCATGTTGGAATCGAATATGCTCATTCGATGAGTGTAAGTTTACTATCTCTTTCCCTGAAAGTATAAAATCTAGCCGACTAGTGAGAAAATATTTTTTATGACACATTTTTTTGGTAAAATTCTTCCAAAAAAATGTTTTTAGTTCATGGGGCAATGAGACATTAGGTTTAGTATTAAGGTGAGTAAATTCTGCTCGATTAAAGCCCCAAGTACACAAACTTGATGTCAAAAGGAATTGACTGTAAAAAATAATAACCGGTGCATTATTATCTTAGTCCATGGTATAATAGTACTTTTAAGAATATTTGGTTTTCTAGGGATTTAACTGTTAAATTAAGACTATTAGTTATAGTTAACTACAAATTACTTAATAGTAATTGGAAAAACTATGAATTACTTAATAATAATTGGATCTTCATATGAGATTTCAGTTGGTCATATATTATGCCTTTATGTGGAAGGGGTCAAACCCACCACCCCCACGAACAACACAGCATTGATGATAAGTGCTCAAACAATCATTTGTACTTTTGACTAAACAATATACATACAAAACAGTTCACCACTCATCACATCTCATTTATATACTTTGTATTTATAATAGCCAATTTAGACTCGTTTGTTCAAATTAAATGTTTCAAACAAAAAAAAAAGGCCCATGCATGGTACGTTTGGGTCTCATCCATGCATGCAGTTATAATATCATATTTTAATATTGCGATTTTCATATTAGCAAATTTCATTAAAATAAGTTAACAATATAAATAATAAAAATTATAATGTTACTATTAAAATAATTTTAAGTTATATACATAAAGAGAGATAGACTTGTGTCATTCCAGAAGGATTCGATGTCGAATCCTTCCCACTCAAATACCAAAATCCTACATTCGAATAAAAGATCCACTCCATTGAAGTTGATCTATATTATTTTAAGCATTTATAAACTAAAAATCAAGTATTTTGAATACTTTTTGCCCATACATCAAGTAGGGGAAAAAGGGACGGCCTAAATAGTGAGTTGGTGTGTAGAATATTTGAAACCTAACAAAAATTAGTTTGTATGGGTTTTTAAATGTTTAGATCATGATCAAATGGTCAGATAGAGAATTTGTATGTCTAAAAACATAAATCTAACAAACTCACTACTTTCGCCCGTTCATTTTGCGCCGCTTGATGGATGGGTAAAAATATTCAAAACACTTGTTTTTTGATTTGTAAGTACTTGAAATAATATAGATCTTCAACGGAGTGGATCTTATATTCGAATGTCGGAGGGTTGTATTTGAGTAAGGATTTGACCTCGAATCCTTTCGGAATGACATAAGGATTTGTGGCTTTCCAAAAGGATTTGTGACTGAATTCTTCCCACTCAAATATCAACATCCGACATTCGAGAATACAAGATCTACTCCGTTGAAGTTGATCTATATTATTTCAAATATCTATAAATTAAAAATCAAGTGTTTTGTATACTTTTTGCCCATGCATCAAGTAGGAGAAAAATAGACGGCCTAAATAGTGAGTTGGTTAGTTTTAACGGTGTAGAACATTTGAAACCTGACAAAAATTGGTTTATAGGGGTTTTTTATGTTTAGATCATAATCAAAGGCCGGATCGAGAATTTGTGTGTTTAAAACATAGATCTAAACAACTCACTACTTTCGACCATCCATTTTGCACCGCTTGATGGATGGGCAAAAATATTCGAAACACTTGATTTTTGATTTATAGATACTTGAAATAATATAGATAACTTCAACAGAGTGGATCTTGTATTTGAATGTCGGAGGGTTGTATTTGAGTTGGAAGGATTCGGGCTCATATCCTTTTGGAAGGACACAAGTCTCTCTCTCTCTCTCTATATATATATATATATATATATATATATATATATATATATATATATATATATATGGGTCAAGTGCTCCTAGTAGGTCTCCTTAGATTGTAATCTAAGGAGACGGCTTAAAACTCCAACATCCCAATTTTTTTTTCACGATCCGACCGCACATTATCATATTCATGTTATAAGATGTAGGCATATAAAAAATCACGTGATTTGAAATTCATTTACTCATTGATCTAATCGTTCCATTTTGTTCTACTGTTTAAAAACCGTTAATGTTTGAACCGAAAGAAAATAGAGTAAACAAACTTCAAATCACGTGAATTTTTATATGCGTGCATCTTATAACATGGATATGATAATGTGCGGTCGGATCGTGAAAAAAAAATCGGGATGTTAGAATTTTAGGCCGTCTCCTTAGGTTACAATCTAAGGAGACCTACTAGGAACACTTTTCCCTATATATATATATATATATATATATATATATATATATATATATATTATATATATATATTATATATATATATAAAACTGAAAATTTTATCCATGCCGAGCCTATTCCAAATAGGATCTGAACCAATTCAGAAGTGATCTCAAAAATTCATGTGTCAAATGTGTGTGTGTGTGTGGACACATGGAAATTCTACCTGATTACTGGTATCGATCCGGACGAAGTGCCAAATATTTATGGCTAAGGTATAGTATACAATTTTTAGGATGGAGCTTACTCGATACCATGTCTTTTATGTTAGTTTTGTATATGCAACATGCACGGTACGTATGGGTCTCATTAATGCATGCACATTAATATCATATTCTAATATTTAAAGTTTCATATTAATCAATTTCATTAAAATAATTTTAAAATATAAATATTAGAACCTGAAATTTTATTGTTGAAATAATTTATGAGTGTGTATATACTCATATATATACATTGGAAGTTTTATCGATTATTGGTACCAAGCCGACTCCAAGTCACACTCGAACAGATTCGGAACCGATCCAGAATATTCATTAGTGTAGTCTAGTATAAAATTTGAAAGAGACAACTAGGTATGTACAACATCGTCAATTGTCCAGCACCATGTATATTTGACCGTGCCACACTCACAAACTAATTGACATGAAAAGTCATGAACTTTACATAAAATAACAAACATACCTTTATTTCATGACAAAATCCACTCAAATACAATTTCAACACTTCAAAGTTTTGGCGTAGTTGCAAAGACTTTAACATAGAATTAGAGATACCCAGGTCAAACTGGTTGGGTATTTAAAGAAAATTGATTAAGAAAGAAAGTACCGCTGTGCAAAATCTACAACCTTCCTTCAGTGCTCACCCTCACTTTGAAGTTTTCATACAGTGACATGTACTTTAACACTAATGTCAGTTCTCCTCTAATTGTTCTTATGGAGCATGGAAATTGTTATTCTAGGGATAGTTCTTTCATAGGTGTAGCTTTGATGCAACACGCGATACAAGAACCCTCATATAGCGCATAGGGACCTTCGCATGACATGGCGTCATCTTTCCCATTGTCTTTCAATAATTAGTCTCTCTTGATCAAAATGACAGACTTCTACTTGCAGCAATTGTTTGTATGTGTGCCTAAGTTATGGAAAAATCTATTACCAAGTTGTCACTGTAACTGTTTTGCAGCCTCTCATAATAGCTGTTCAAGAGAATGAAACCGTCTTGGACGATACACCTGAAAAGCTTGGGATTGAAGCGGTATGTATCAGAGAATTCTTGAAAGCTTGTCTTGCTGAAAGCCATTTTGCTGCAAAATCTGTTAAAAGGGAAATGCAAACAATTTTTTTTTTTAAAGTATCAATCTCCTGTTACAGGTAAAGGTGTCCAATTACTGGGAAGCTATTGGGTTGATTGCGGCTCATAAAGCCGGTGTAGACCCAAGGGCCCTCAGAAGAGAAGGAATTGATAATATTCGAGGCAGTATAATGTCATCTCCAGTTAGCCTTAAAGCTTCCAAACCTTCCTCTTTACGTGATACAATTAACACTTTCTAATTTTTTTCCCTGTACGTTCCTAAACTTTCATTCATTGATTAATTTGTAAACGATACTGTACTGATTTGAGGGAAGTTGAAATGTACTTCAATGTTTCATACTCTCCATAGCAAATAGATTGTTCATGTAACTTTTAATTTTCGCAATTGTAAACGTCTCAATTGTTAGATACCTCGTATGGCTCAGCGATATCCTGTATATGAATTAGCTGGTGAAAAAGACTGGGACGAGAGAAATGGATGGATACAGTTCAGGATATTTCGAATTGCACTTTGGAGATTCCAATTCAACAAACGATTGAAATTTTATTTGCATTTTTTTTTTTTTTTTTTTTTTTTTTTTTTTTTTTTTGAGAAATTGTTTCATTTCATGCTTCTTCCAGGATTCATACTTTTGGTACATGAGATCAAACCTATCCAATGTATATCTATTGAAATGGACTGAAGTAGATGGAAACGGGCGAGGGCTGCTCGTTGAGGCATTGCCGGCATATATGAAAGTGAGATGAAGGATGTCGACAATCCTACCATCGACACTCGTGGATTTCTACGAACCAAATGCCAAGGACTTGTTGCATTGTTGCCTCGTTGAGCATTTGTGAGGCATTTGCTTGTGAGATATATCAATTCAGTTCGGGCCAATGTGTTTCGAAGAATTCTCTTCTCAAATAAACTGTTGAATCTTGTCATCTTTCCTCAAGGCAGTGGATGACTGTCAGCGTCTTCTCATCTTAGTCCAAATCGTCCAGAATTAGTAGTGATGATTCAAGCAAGAAGTGCGAATCCTAATTCAAGTCTTAGTCTGTCCTGATAAAATGAAATGTTGGTCTATTCTGAAAGTCCTGAACATTTGTGCATCATGTAGAGACACCCAAATTATAGATACGAATTTATTCAGGATTTCCAAAATAAATTACAATTAAATATCGTGATACTTGTCCTTAGACTGATGCTGATCGATTATCAGTAGAGAGGGCTGACCCTGAAAATTCTCAGGGTCTCTCGCGTGGGATTTCCAAATACCCGTTGTTTGAGTAATAGTGCAAAAAATGTTGGAGGAGAGATACTATTAAAGGAGGTGATGTGCTGTCGAAGATCGCCGAGGAAGTCGACGATAAAAGCCGAAGAAGACAGCAGCAGAAACCAGTAGCAGCAGCAGTTCTGGCAGAGGTCGGTCGACCGGTCCGGTCGACCGACGTGCACAACGTGCACAGGGGTCGGGCGGTCGACCGGTCCGGTCGACCGCTCTAGAGAAGCCAGCTACGGGAAGAATCGGTCGACCGTTCCGGTCGACCGACAGGGAGCACCAAACTTACGGGCAGAATCGGTCGACCGTCCCGGTCAACCGACCTGGAGAGATTAAGTCTCTCAGTGTGTATCGGTCGACCGGTCCGGTCGACCGATCGTCGGGTTTGGGCAAAATCTGCTGCTCCGCAAATTGCGGAGCAGCGGGTATAAATAGAATTTTGGGCTGTTTCTAGGGTTTCTAACCTGCGAAAATAGAAGGCTTAGGGTTCTCTTATACTGAAAGTGGCAAAAAGCCATTGTAATCATCTTCCCTAATACAAATCTCTCCATTTGATTGCCCCGAGGACGTAGGCACGTTGGCCGAACCTCGTTAGATTTTGTTTTTTGCGATTGCTTGTTCTTCGTGGATTGGTTTCATTGTTTCTGTGATTGAGATCGATTGGATCCTCTATTGGTTGTTGTCTCCCGCGCGCAACAAGTGGTATCAGAGCATCTAGGTTGCTCTTTGGGATTTCTGAAGATCCGGAGGCCTCGAGATCGGATCCGGTGGAGATCGTGTGTCGATCTCGGATCTGAGGTATTGGGTGTTCGAGGGATCGTGTGTCGATCTCCGGAGGACTCAAGGAGGGTTTCTTGGATCGGTGGTGAAATAGATCTGGTGAAAAACTCGAGCTAGGGTTTCACGGGAGAGGTAAAAATCACATTTTTATCTCGGTAATAGATCTATTTTTCAAGTCATTTGATCTTCCGCATAGTTAGAGGGTCAAAGAAAGAATCTCAATGGCAGAGGAAGTTGCATCTGTTAGAACAATGAATACTCACCCTAGAATCGAAGTTGTTAAGTTCAATGGCACTAACAATTTTGGGATGTGGAGGTGTGAGGTGATGGATGCGTTGAACGCATCTATCTCTGGAGGATACTCTCCTATTGGAGAGGAAGAAGAACACTACAACAGATGAGGAATGGGCAAAGATGAATAGATCGGCATGTGGCTTGATTCGTTCATGCTTGACACAGGATATCAAATACCTTGTGCAACATGAGACGTCTGCAAAGAAACTGTGGGAAACCCTAGAAAAGAAGTACCTGACAAAGAGCGTGGAATCCAGGTTACAGCTTAAGAGCAAGTTGTATCAGTTCAGGATGAAGAGGGGCACAGTAAATGAGCACATAAACCGGTTTACAAAGCTTCTTACAGATCTGATAAACGTGGATGTCAAGGTAGAAGAGGAAGACAAGGCAGTCATTCTCCTGAACTCGCTCCCATCGGAGGAGTATGAGACATTCACCATGACGTTTATCAATGGTAGACAGACTTTGGACTACCATGAGGTGTCGTCTGCATTGATGAGCTATGAGACAAGGAAGAAGGAGCGGCATCCTTCTCAGTCAGGGTCATCAGCGGAGGCATTGGAGGTGAGAGGTAGAGGTTCATCTAGAAAGGGAAAGGAGATCAGGGAAGATCGAAGTCCAGGCCGGGATTCAAGGATCTTAAAAGAAAACCAGTGTGCTTTCTGCAAAGAAATTGGGCACTGGAAGGTTGACTGTCCAAAGTACAAGGGGAAGAAGAAGGAATCAAAATCTGAGGCAAATCTAGCAAGAGTGAAGAAGGCTGCAAGCGGTAAATCACAGGCAGATGGTTCAGATTCAGATTCTTTGGTGTTCTCCTTTTCAGTGACCGCTCCCATTGTAGGCTACTCGGGGATAACGAGTGGATCCTGGACACAGGTGCTACATATCATGTATGCCCTAATCGAGATTGGTTTACCAGTCTTGAGAAGTTGGAGGGATGTTCGGTCGTCATGGGCGATGATCATCCGTGCATCATGGAGGGTGTAGGCACTATTCTGATCAGGATGTTTGATGGGATGGTGAGGGAACTGAAAGAAGTGAGATATGTACCTCAGCTGAAGAGGAACTTGATCTCTGTAGGTGCTTTGGAATCATTGGGGCTCAGTGTGTCTATTAAGAAGGTGTTCTTAAAATGACAAAGGGCTCAATGGTGGTGTTGAAGGCCGACCGCCGGAACAATTTGTATTACTTGAAGGGTAGTACAGTGACAGGGCAGGTGGCAGCTTCTACCAGTCAGAAGGAAGATTCGACCCGGCTGTGGCACATGAGGCTGGGACATGCAGGGGAAAAATCATTGCAAGCTCTTGTAAGAAAGGGGCTGCTGAAGGGTGCAGAGACCTGCAAGCTGGATCTATGTGAACATTGCATCATAGGCAAGAAGACGAAGGTGAAGTTTGGCACAGCTTCACACTGCACCGAAGACATTCTTGATTATGTTCACACAGATGTATGGGGACCCACCAAGACTGCATCAATTGGGGGAAACCACTATTTTGTGTCGTTCATCGATGACTATTCTAGGCGCTGCTGGGTGTACACCATGCGACACAAGAATGAAGTCCTAGAATTGTTTGTGAAGTGGAAGGCTAACTTGGAGAGAAGCACGGGAAGGAAGGTCAAGGTTCTCCGTTCTGATAATGGAGGAGAGTACATATCAGACCCTTTCCAAAAGCTATGTCTTGATGAGGGCATAGAGAGGCACTTCACAGTGAGAGAGACTCCGCAACAGAATGGGGTGGCTGAGAGGATGAACCGGACCTTGCTAGAGAAGGTTCGGTGTATGTTGTCCAATGCAGGATTGCCAAAGAAGTTCTGGGCTGAAGCTTTGGGATATGCATGCCACCTCGTCAATAGGTTGCCGTCGTCTGCAATAGGGGGGAAGACCCCTCTTGAAGCTTGGTCTGGTAAAGCTGCTGAAGACTATGATATGCTCCGGGTATTTGGATGTCCAGCCTACTATCATGTCAAAGAAGACAAATTGGATCCGAGAGCAAAGAAGGGGTGTTTGTTGCTTCAAGCGAGGAACCAAGGGGTTCAAGATCTGGGACCAACAGGACAACAAGTTCATAGTCAGCAGGGATGTCACATTTGATGAGGCCTCGATGATGAAGCCTACGGTCTCCCAGCAGGTGGAGACTAGTAAGACCAATGAGCTATTGCAGCAGGTGGAGAGTGATGCAAATCCACCATCTCTAGAAGATTCAGTATCATGAGGATCATTCCTGAGGTGACACAGGGAGGTGATCAAGTTGCAGAAGAAGATGCTGAAGTTATTGAAGAGGATCAGGAACAGGTCATGGGTACTGTTCCAGATCCCACTGCAGTTGAAAGACCAAGGAGGAATGCTAGGAGACCTGGCTGGCTCACCACCGATATGGTTATTGCACATGCACTTCCAGTTGTTGAAGAGGCTATTCCATCTACTTTCAGGGAAGCTGAGATCAGTTCAGAAGCTGAGTTATGGAAAGGGGCCATGAATGAAGAGATGCAATCTCTTTATAAGAACAACACATGGGAACTGACCAAGTTGCCCAAGGGGAAGAAAGCCATAGGGTGCAAGTGGGTATTTGCTAAGAAGCAGGGATCACTCCAAGGAGATAAAGTGCGCTACAAGGCAAGGCTGGTGGCTAAAGGCTATGCACAGAGAGAAGGAATCGACTACAACGAGGTGTTCTCCCCGTAGTGAAGCACTCGTCTATTCGGATTCTATTGGCTTTGGTGGCGCAGAATGAGTTGGACCTTGACCAACTTGATGTGAAGACCGCCTTTCTCCACGGCGATCTTGAGGAGGAGATCTACATGAATCAGCCCACAGGTTACAAAGCTGCAGGGAAAGAGGAGTTGGTATGTAAGCTGAAGAAATCGCTGTACGGTTTGAAGCAGTCTCCTAGACAGTGGTACAAGCGATTTGACAGCTTCATCAGGAAGAAGAAGTACACACGAAGCCACTTCGATCCATGTGTGTACTACAACAAGTTACCATCAGGGGAGTATATCTATCTACTGCTCTATGTAGATGATATGCTGATTGCTTCTAGGTCAAGATCTGCTATTGATTCTCTGAAGAAGACGTTATCGTCCGAGTTCGAGATGAAGGACCTGGGGAAGCAAGAAAAGTATTGGGCATGGAGATCACAAGGGACAGGGATGCTGGCAGGATAAGCTTGACTCAGAAGGGCTATCTGGAGAAGGTACTGCAGAGGTTTAATATCGAGAAAGATACTAAGACTGTTAGTACACCAATGGCGCCGCACTTCAAGTTGTCAGCGAAGATGTCTCCAAGGAGTGTTCAAGAACGTGAGCATATGTCTCATGTTCCATATGCCATGCCGTGGGTAACTTGATGTATGCGATGGTATGTACAAGGCCAGATCTATCACAGGCAGTCTCCATGGTGAGCAGATATATGCATGATCCAGGTCAGGGTCATTGGGAAGCTGTGAAATGGATCCTGAGATACATCAAGGGTACTGTTGATGTAGGCCTTGTATTTGAGAAGGACAACACCGGGAAGCAAGAATGCATAGGCTATGTGGATTCGGACTATGCAGGTGACCTTGACAAACGCCGGTCGACTACGGGATATGTCTTCACATTCTCATAGGCACCGGTGAGTTGGCGCTTCACACTTCAGTCCACAGTTGCGTTGTCGACTACAGAGGCGGAGTATATGGCTTTGACAGAGGCCATGAAGGAGGCTATTTGGCTTCAGGGTTTGCTTGATGATCTGAGCGTGGAACAGGATATATTGAAGATAAACTGTGACAGCATGAGTGCTATCTACTTGGCAAGGAACCAGGTCTATCACGCAAGGACGAAGCATATCGATGTCAGGTACCACTTTGTTCGGGAGATTCTAGAGGAAGGTGACATCAACTTGTTGAAGATTCATACTTCGGAGAATCCGGCCGATATGCTTACAAAGGTGGTGACGGGAGTGAAGTTTGCACACTGTAAAGACTTGCTCCATGTCCTTCAGGTGAACTGAGCTCGCTGAAGCTCATTGGAGTGAATTACGGACGGCTTGATCCCTTGGGCAAGGGGTACGTAGGCAACCGGTTTGGTGCAGCCACTTTCAAGTCGGAATTCGGAATTCGGCTCAGATTTGAAAATCTTCACCGAGGTGGAGAATTGTTGGAGGAGAGATACTATTAAAGGAGGTGATGTGCTGTCGAAGATCGCCGAGGAAGTCGACGACAAAAGCCGAAGAAGACAGCAGCAGAAACCAGCAGCAGCAGTTCTGGCAGAGGTCGGTCGACCGGTCCGGTCGACCGACGTGCACAACGTACACAGGGGTCGGGCGGTCGACCGGTCCGGTCGACCGCTCTAGAGAGCCAGCTACGGGAAGAATCGGTCGACCGTTCCGGTCGACCGACAGGGAGCACCAAACTTACGGGCAGAATCGGTCGACCGTCCCGGTCGACCGACCTGGAGAGATTAAGTCTCTCAGTGTGTATCGGTCGACCGATCCGGTCGACCGATCGTCGGGTTTGGGCAAAAATCTGCTGCTCCGCAAATTGCGGAGCAGTGGGTATAAATAGAATTTTGGGCTGTTCTAGGGTTTCTAACCTGCGAAAATAAAGGCTTAGGGTTCTCTATACTGAAAGAGGCAAAAAGCCATTGTAATCATCTTCCCTAATACAAATCTCTCCATTTGATTGCCCCGAGGACGTAGGCACGTTGGCCGAACCTCGTTAGATTTGTGTTTTTTGCGATTGCTTGTTCTTCGTGGATTGGTTTCATTGTTTCTGTGATTGAGATCGATTGGATCCTCTATTGGTTGTTGTCTCCCGCGCGCAACAAAAAATTGTAGTTATCAATTTTCAGACTGATGCAGATTGATGCTCAGTATTTCAATCCAGATAGAATCAAATAATTCGTCTTTCTTTTCAGAGGCAAAGCAAGCATGCAGAACTTGCTAATGCCTTCCACCAAAAAACAATTGAGGAAAATGCTGCAGTAGAGAATAAAGAAGAGCTTCAAACTCATGTTGTGATGAAATTGGTACTCTATGACACCAATTTTACTCCCAGGATCGACTTTGCGGAACTTGACAATATGATCAGTACTTGTAAAAGAAAACTATTGTAAAGCACACTAGTAATATCTAGACAAAAGTGTAATAAGAAAGTATACGAGGATTAACGTGATTCGGCCCAAACTTGGCCTACATCTACGGGGGAGAACTTGAGAGAGCTTTATTAGTAACTTGGTACAAAAAGATCTAACATTCCTCTTGATGCAACAAGAGTATTCATCTTCTTCCTTAATTTAAACTTAGATTACAAGAGTATTACCTTATCTCTATGCACCTTCACTTTTCTCCTCTCTTTGCTTGGCTTCCTTCTGATTTCCTTGGTGTTCTTCACCTTTTTTTCTCCTTGAGATCAGCTTGGTTGAGGTAATTACAATGTTTAGTTACAACATTTATTTATAAGATTTTACAATACAACTCCTATTTAGACTATGAGATGATCTTGGCTTTAGATGGTTGAAGAATCGTGATCAATCTTATTAGGAGTTGATCTTCTTGATCTAGAAGGATTCTAAACCCTTTAATCTTAAAAAACAATCTTCATTGAATAGTAATTGAATCATATTCATACTCCTGCTAAAAAGAAAACCCCAGTCGCCTAAAAAGAAAACTGCTTCACTTTAATTTGCTTCTTCTGCTTCAAGTCACCGTCTTCTCCAACTCAATTGGATTTTCTTGGACCATCATCTCCTCTTGAAAATAAGGTAAAATCTTAACAATCTTCATCTATACTTACTTTTCAAGTCTTTAGTAAAACAACTTGAGATTTCAGAGTAATACCTTAATTCTTTCTTTGATTGTAACCGTATCGTGAAGCCTTTAACTCTTACCCCCTCTCCCCGGGACCTTTGGCGGATTCACCGCCATGCCTTGGATCATCTCGAACCTCGCCTTATGCACCCTTTATATAGTCATCCTGCAACTCTTAATCTTGTTGCAGTTTTTTTTTAAGCTCCACCTCGAAGTGAACTCCCTTCAAGGTTTTCATTGAAACTCCTTGACCTAGTTTCTTTCCTTAGTTAGCATTGCATCATCGCTGCTATCAGAAAAATCCGCTTTGTGACGCCTTTCCGGCCATGGGGCCCTACCGGTCTTGAGGCGAACCGCCTCTAATTTTGCCATGGTCTTACCAACTTTATGTAAAGTCACCTAGAGGGGGGTGAATAGGTGATGGCTAATCTAATGGTTACTTAATGAAGAATTAAAAACTTATATGATGCAAACTAAAACTTCTTACACTAAACACTACGTATAACATAAGAGTGTAGCCGAATTCCCCGTGAAAGGCTCTGGACTAACTCCTCAAGATTCCTCTAAATAAGAGTTGAGGTGCCGCGTTGGCTCTCTGGTTGAATACAAGTGTTAGTAAACAATCCCCAAGCATATAACAATTAAGCACACAATATATATCAAGCATATAAAGATGAAAGCAATAAGAGCATGCAAGATATAAACAAGTAAGAGATAGAGAGAGAGAGAGAGAGCAATCGCAAACACGGGAGATTTGTTTCGAAGTTCGAGCACACTGCTCTACATCCCCGCCTTCAACACTATGAAGGATTTCCACTAAAATCGATCCCAACGGATCACTTGGTGCCGCAACACCTACAAGCTCTTGGACTCCCTAGTCCCTCTCTTGTTCCCGCAAGTACACACTGCAAGCCCACAAGCTCGCTGAGGCCGCACCTCATATACCGAGTTCACACACGACTCGAAACACCGCGAACACACTTGTCCGCCTCCTCAAAGAACAAAGATGAACTTTGGTGATCACAACTCTTGATCACCTAAAATCCTCTCACAACAAATCCCTATAGGTAGATATAGCAATGGATAGCTCAAGTGTTGTGTGAGAAAACAAGGATTGAAATGGTGGAGGAAAAATGCAAAAAAATCACTTTTAAACACTCTTGATAAACTCCCCTTTTGATTGGAAATATTTGGCTCTAAAACTTGTGGATATAACCACTGAAATGAGTGAGAAAAACTAGCCCAAAACTCTTCTTAAAATCTTGTAGAAAACAGCCCCCAAAAGCCCCAATTTATAGAGCTAGAAAAAACTAGCCGTTTAAGCCAGGTTGGCCTGACGGTCGACCGGCCGGTCGACCGCCAACGGTCAGATTCTGACCGTTGGGGCAGCGGTCGACCGGCCGGTCGACCGAGACCCTGGAACAGAGAGCAGGTCTCTCTGCCAGGCTACCGCCCGGTCGACCGGGGCTTTCCAGAGAGCAGAAGCTCTCTGGCGGTCGACCGGGTCGGTCGACCGGCCCTCCAGCAAAGGCTGGCGTGCACGTCTGTGCACGTCGGTCGACCGAGTCGGTCGACCGACTTCAAACTTCGGTCGACCGGCCCAGTCCACCGGCTGAAGCCAGGACAGAAATTCTGGGATTAAAAACTTGGTTATTTGGCTAAAATAAAATCCCATAAAATCATGAAAAAATCTACAAAAATAGTTTTAACATTATACTTTGATAATCAAACATGCTTGCACAAAATCAAGACATGTTACAAACAATTTGAACTATTTTTGTAACTTGGAAATTTTGGCTAAAAATAAAAACTGTATTTTTCCAAAATTGATTTTTCCAAAACTTCTCTAAATACAAAAACAAGATATTTAAACAACTTTTAAAGCATAGAGTGTATGGATATGATCCACTACACATACATGGTGAAATATCTATGTTTTTGACTTTAAGCTCTAAATTTAGTTTTGGTTAAAACATATAAAACTTTGAATACCAAAAATCAAACCGGTATTTCAAAAAGAAAACTCTTTGTATTTTTCTAAAATAAAAATTATTTTATGAAAACTCATCTAAATCAAGAGTGTGTGTGTGTATAGTATACTTGAGCAATCCACCAACTATTCTATCCTTTACATTTTAATCTAAAAATAAAATCTAAAAAACAAACCTAGACACAAGTCTTGATCTTAAAGTCTTCACTTGAAGTCTTCACATCTTCTTGACTTGGTCCAAACACGATCATAGAGCTAGACTCCTCTTGAGTACATGATGTGGTCTTGATGCAGGGCTCGTGAATCAAACGGTGCTAGCTCCAAAACATGACTTTAAATCCTTTGTTAAAGCTACACACCTACTAAGATCTTGATCACAAATCTGAAACTAAATAAACACAAGATCATTAGTACTATAACTACATGAGTTGATCATCATCAAAACTAGAGTGATGGGCCTTTGGGCCAACAATCTCCCCCTTTTTGATGATGACAAAACTCATGAAGTTATATATGCATGGATTAAAGTAAAGCTTCAAGGAAGCTCCCCCTTAACTCATGCATCACAATAAACAATAAGATATGGCAATGAAGCACATGAATCTAAACAAACATGTATGCAAATATAAGGAGATAAATCAAGTAAAACTCATCAAATTCTTTCTCCTATTTGCAATACAAAACATATATGCATAAACATAATATATACAAATACTTCTCCCCTTTTTGTCAATCATCAACAAAGGGGTTAAAAGTAAAAACAAATTCTCCCCCTTTTGTCAAAAGCAAAAATCAATGAAAGGGGTGACATTAAACAAATCAATAAAGGATATATGCGATATATATTCATGAAGAGGAAGACGCTAAGTTAACTTCCCTACACATATACATTACATGAAAGAGGGATGACAAGCCCTAATTCACATAATGCATAATATGTAATGCATAAGAGGAGATGTGAAGCTCCCCCTACACACGTGTACCACATAAAGAAGAGTTGTCAAGCTCCTCAATATAAGATACACTCAACATGAATGTATATGTAGAAGAGATGTTAAGCTCTCCTTGCATATAGGCAATACAAATCAAAACATTTTTTTAATTCTCATTAAAACAATTTTGAATTTCTCAATAAAACAAATTTTGAGAATTCTTAGAAAAATAAAATTTTAAGATATCATATAAACAAAATTTTTAAGATACCAATTGTAGTCAAATTTAAGATATCATTATAAATAAACATTACAAAATTTGTAAATTATTGTAAATTATTTTGATACCAATTGCAACCAATAGATACCAATTGAAGAATATTGCACATTTTTGATATCAATAAAAATAACAATTTTGAAAATAATGCATAAGCTTATTAAACAATCAATTGAGATACCAATTGAAAATAAAGTTTTACATGAAGCTTAGCATAAACAAATTATGTGCTTTAAATATGTAAATCGATTTTAACAGCAACAAATAACGCATATATATGTATGAAAATGAAAATACCAATAAGAATTGATATTATGGAATTATGAAGCATACATATATAGAAAACATAGTATGAGTATATACAAAATGAATATCAATTGAGATGCCAATTGAAAATAATAATGTAAATCAGTATATAACTCATAAACTAACAATTGAAGAACAATAACTAGTTAAAAGTAATTTTGAAAAACTAGTTAAAGATCCTTCAAAAACATGAAACTAAATCATATGTTTTCATGAATCATACCAAATACACAAGAGTTGACACTCAAAATCGATAAAGCTCAAAAAGAATCATGGAACAAAGTCATGAATAAACAAATAAGGTGTGAGTGTACAAGAATCATGTGTTTAGCATTTTCCATAAAGATAATCAATGAAGCTCAAAACAAACATGAATAACATTTTATCAAACAAAACATGAAAATTTATTTTTAAAACTAAACTTCTAGGTATATGTATGATTATCCAATCCTAACAATATGCATACATATCCCAAACATAAAAAGAGTCCATAATATATATTGCATGAAGGCAAATGACTCAAGGGGTATACATGTATATTTATTAGATTGAATATAAAATACATATACATAAAGCAAACATGAAAATTGGCAAAACAAGTGTAAATGAGAGAATCATCAAAACTAGGCTATACATGTGCATATAGTGAGTACAAATGAACAATGAAGTGCAAACATATGTGAATCAATTTGTTGCTCACTACTTGTACATGTATAAATCCAAGATTTAATAAAATCTACATTTAAACTAGTATTTACCACATGAAGCACAAAACATGAACATGCTAAAAATATCATATATGAATAAGCATGTAAATAAACTAGGAGTTTAGAGATAGTTACCAAACCAAAGAACTATACTCCAAATCTCCAAAACATGGTGGTTGTCCACCAAACCTCCTTGATAGCGGTGCATCAAATGTGTGTTCATGAGTTCATACATCCACTACCAAGGCACCATCCTTCTCATATTTTGTGAGAGCCCGCACCTACATCAAATACACAAGGTGGGAATTTTGGTACCCATTTCTTTTGGGTCCTTGGGGATTAGCTTTGTAAGGAACCAAAACATTTTTCTTATTAGAAAAATTAATATGATGCAACTTATCAAAACAAAATTTTGCTAAATGGTCTTTGCAGCCACAATGTGTACATTTGTACACTCTAGCATGCATATGTGTATGTGTGTGATCATGACGTGCAAAAAGTGAATATGATGATGATGATGTGCATGAACATGTGGAGCTTATTTCTTTGAAAACAAAGACTCCAATCTAGAATGGTTAAAAGCACATGTGCTCAAAGTTGAGCTCAAACAATTATTTTATTTTTCAAAAATTCATCTCATTAGTGGTGGCATGTAAAGCATGATGAGAAATAGAATCATTTTTCTTATTCCTTTTAGAAACATTTTCTTTTTCTTTTTCAATCATTTTTCTTTTCAAAGAAGTGTTTTCATTTAAAGCAACTTCTTTTTGTTTTTCCACAAAAATAATTTATTTTTCAAATTAGTGTTTCCTTCACAAAGATCATTTAATTTAGACATCAAGGAAACATTCTCATTTTTCAAACTTTTATTTTTTTTTCAAAACATGCAATTTTATTTTAAAAGACTCATTTTCTTTTAAAACATTTTCAAATTTTGTTTGAAAAGAATCCTTTTCTTTTGACATGCAATCAATTTTATTTTTCATTTTCTTATTATCTTTCTAAGCAAGTCATATTTTTCAAGAAGTGTTGACAAAAAGATGTAAGCTCATCATAGGACATATCAACATCTTCATCTACCTCGGATTCGGTAGTTATCTCAGGGGGGTTATCCCCTTGGACCATGTAGCACACGTTGGAAGCGTCACTTCCAACATCCGAGTCGCTCTCCGCATAGTATTGTTCTTTTTCGCCAAGGGAGATCAACGAGTTCCATACTACAAAAGCCGAATCAATATTAGCAACCTAAATAAATATTCATCATTTAGGGTAGACTTTAAAGCATGTAGGGCTTTTGCATTAGCCTCAATATTTTTGCCATTTTAAACAATAAGTATATTAATAGTGGCAAAATAAACATGAATGCCTAGGGTTTGAGGTATAAAGACATCTTAACCTTCTAAGTTTGGATGTTAAGAATGTCAAAGGTGGGCGGTGACATGAAGTCCATGGTGTGTGTACAAATATTGTGATTAGCCTAAAAATGAGGATCTTTAACAATAGGTTGTAAGACCCAAATCAGAGCACTTGGCTCTGATACCAATTGTAAAGTCACCTAGAGGGGGGGTGAATAGGTGATGGCTAATCTAATGGTTACTTAATGCGGAATTAAAAACTTATATGATGTAAACTAAAACTTCTTACACTAAACACCACGTATAACACAGAGTGTAGCCGAATTCCCGTGAAGGGCTCTGGACTAACTCCTCAAGATTCCTCTAAATAAGAGTTGAGGTGCCGCGTTGGCTCTCTTGGTTGAATATAAGTGTTAGTAAACAATCCCCAAGCATAAACAATTAAGCACACAATATATATCAAGCATATAAAGATGAAATCAATAAAGCATGCAAGATATAAACAAGTAAGAGATAGAGAGAGCAATCGCAAACACGGGAGATTTGTTTCGAGGTTCGAGCACACTTGCTCTACATCCCCGCCTTCAACACTATGAAGGATTTCCACTAAAATCGATCCCACCGGATCACTTGGTGCCGCAACACCTACAAGCTCTTGGACTCCCTAGTCCCTCTCTTGTCTACAAGTACACACCGCAAGCCACAAGCTCGCTGAGGCCGCACCTCAAACACCGAGTTCACACACGAACTCGAAACAACGCGAACACACTTGTCCGCCTCCTCAAAGAACAAAGATGAACTTTGGTGATCACAACTCTTGATCACCTAAAATCCTCTCACAAAAAATCCCTATAGGTAGATATAGCAATGGATAGATCAAGTGTTGTGTGAGAAAACAAGGATTGAAATGGTAGAGGAAAAACTTAAGAAAATCACTTTAAACACTCTTGATAAACTCCCCTTTTGATTGAAAAATTTGGCTCTAAAACTTGTGGATATACTACTGAAATGAGTGGAAAAACTAGCCCAAAACTCTTCTTAAAATCTTGTAGAAAATAGCCCCCAAAAGTCCCAATTTATAGAGCTAGAAAAAACTAGCCGTTGGAGCCAGATTGGCCTGACGGTCGACCGCACGGTCGACCGCCAACGGTCAGATTTCTGACCGTTGGGGCAGCGGTCGACCGGCCGGTCGACCGAGACCATAGAACAAAGAGCAGGTCTCTCTGCCGGTCGACCTGGGCTTTCAGAGAGCAGAAGCTCTCTGGCGGTCGACCGGCCCAGTCGACCGGCTGAAGCCAGGACAAAAATTCTGGGATTAAAAACTTGTTATTTTGGCTAAAATAAAATCCCATAAAATCATGAAAAATCTATAAAAATAGTCTAACATTATACTTTGATAATCAAACATGCTTGCACAAAATCAAGACATGTTACAAACAATTTTGAACTATTTTTGTAACTTAGAAATTTTGGCTAAAAATGAAAAACTATATTTTTCCAAAATTGATTTTTCCAAAACTTCTCCAAATACAAAAACAAGATATTTAAACAACTTTTAAAGCATAGAGTGTATGGATATGATCCACTACACATACATGGTGAAATATCTATGTTTTTGACATTAAGCTCTAAATTTGGTTTTGGTTAAAACATATAAACTTTGAATACCAAAAACCAAACCGGTATTTTTCAAAAAGAAAACTCTTTTGTATTTTTCAAAATAAAAATTCTTTTATGAAAACTCATCTAAATCAAGTGTGTGTGTGTATAGTATACTTGAGCAATCCACCAACTATTCTATCCTTTACATTTTAATCTAAAAACAAAATCTTAAAAAACAAACCTAGACACAAGTCTTGATCTTGAAGTCTTCACTTGAAGTCTTCACATCTCTTGACTTGGTCCAAACACGATCCATAGAGCTAGACTCCTCTTAAGTACATGATGTGGTCTTGATGCATGGGCTTGTGAATCAAACGGTGCTAGCTCCAAAATATGACTTTAAATCCTTTGTTGAAGCTACACACTACTAAGATCTTGATCACAAATCTGAAACTAAATAAACACAAGATCATTAGTACTAAACTACATAAGTTGATCATCATCAAAACTAGAGTGATGGGCCTTTGGGCCAACACTTTACACGAACATTGTTAAGAACTTGTCGTGCCATGGTCTTCCACCAATCACTTTGTGATGGTTCACCTACCATCGATATTTAACCTTGAGACTTACCATCTTCACATAACTGCCATTGTCCTGCTGGGTCTTTTCGCCACACACTGCCATGGTCTTCCTTCTATCAATCAGGGTTGTCATCCACCACTACACTGATGTTTGCCAGATTTATTGCCCTGCTATTGATGATCTTCAAACTTGATAGATCCATCAATGCCTGCAATAATCTCACTGTGTCACGACTAGCCCACCGTAACTTTGATCGTAATCTCCATTGATTCATTTAAACAATCTGTACAGAACCTACATCAGACATTGGAATCCCTCGATCTTCACCCATTATTGCATCTAGAACGCTGAAAAACAAAGGGTTGGCACCTTGATCGTTTGAATCCAATTACGATTGTACGATCTACCTTCCGATCAATCTTGTCCATTGATCGTCTTCATCACCCTTTACTGTTTTTTTCCTTGACTTGCTACCACAGCGAGCCTCCATAGGATACCTTGTTTGATCCCTCCGTGAGCTTATCGAGCCCGTCTTGTCGTCCGTCGTTGGCAATGATCCGATCATCACCTTCGCGTCTACCATGTTCAGATTTGAGCATCATTAAGTCTTGACGACTCCACCTTAATCAATATACTCCAAAAGTCATCGATCTTTACATTAGAACAAATTTGAACTTTCTTGTTGTCTTTTTCATCTTGATGTCTCCACCAAACTCCATCGACTTCACATCTTTTCTTCATATAGAGCACTCGAGTCTTAAACGGACACCATCAACTCTGATACCATTTGTTGCAAATGAAATTGATATGCTCTGATACCAATTGTTGTGACAAAATTGATATTCTATGATACCAATTGTTTAATAAACTTGATACAAAGATATCTAACTTTCCTCTTGATGCAACAAGAGTATTCACCTTCCTTAATCTAGACTTAGATTATAAGAGTATTATCTTGTCTCTATGCACATTCACCTTGCTTTTCTCTTTGCTTGGCTTCCTTCTGATAACCTTGATGTCTCCACTTTTTTCTCTCCTTGAGATCAGCTTGGCTGGGGCAATTACAATGCTTGATTACAAACTTTATTTATAGTATTTTATAACACAACTCCTATTTGAAGTATGAGATGATCTTGGCATTTGGATAATTGAAGAATCTTAATCAATTATTAGGAGTTGATCTCCTTGATCTAGAAGGTGTTGGCCAGAGGCCCTTCACTCTAGTATTGATGATGATTAACTCATGTAGTTATAGTTTATTAATAATCTTGTGATATTTAGTTTCAGATATTTGATCAAGATATTAGTAGGTGATTAGCTCAACAAAGGCGTTTTGGAGCTTTCACATGTTGATTCAAAAGCTCGACCGTCAAGATCGCATTTAGCACTCGGTTGAATCAAGCTCGGTGAATCGTGTTTGCATCGAGTCGGCTTGGAGATAAGAAAACTTTGGTATTGTGTTTAGTTTAGTATGTTTAGATCATTGTAAAGATTAGATAGTATTGATATGCTCAAGTTCACATTACGCACACAAGTTTAAGTTTTTTTGGTTTTTGATTTTCAGATTTAACCAATATTGGATTTCATGTCAAAAACATAGATATATATCTTTCATGTATATTGAATTTTATCTATATATATATATTCAAAGTTGTTTCAATATCATGTTTCTGTATTTACATAAGTTTTGGAGAAAACGATTTTTCATTTCAAAAATCTGAAGTTTGAAAATACGGTTTTTGTTTTAAGGCAAATTTTCATATCACAAAAATAATTCAACGTTTATAATATGTGTTGAAATTTTATCACACATAGTTGCATTTCAAAGATCTTATAAGAACTTATTTTTTGGAATTTATGTAATTTTGTGGGATTTAATTGGTAATTAAAAGAAAAGTTTTTCAATCCTTAAATCCCGGCCAGTTTGCTCCGGCGGTCGACCGGACGGTCGACCGGCATGGTCGACCGATGTGCACAAGGACATGCACATGGCCAGCCCACTTGGCCGGTCGACCGCGCAGTCGACCGACTGAGAGCACCCACTCTTAGGTGGGGGTTGGTCGACCGGCGGTCGACCGTTGGCTAGGCACGGTCGACCGGGCAGTCGACCGCAGGCACAACGGTCAGAAAATAACCGTTGGCTGGTCGACCGGAAGGGCAATTCTGCCATTTCCTGCTGCCAACGGGCAGATTCTGTTTGGGTTATAAATACCCCTCATTTGAGCTAGTTTCTCACAACAATTTCAAGAGTAAAAATTCTCATCTTCTTAAGTATTTTAGCTACAAGTTTTAAAAGAGTTTTTGGGTTTAAAAGATCTATCTTTATTTGTTTTAAAGGGTGAAAAATTCAAAGAATAATAGAGTCTTTGGGAATTGATTTTTTATCTTCATTTCTATAGCTATTCTTGAAGTTTTCCCAAGAGTTCACTTTGTGATTTTGTTTTCAAACTCTTTGTTTTTCTCACACTTGAGCTATCCTGTCTATTAGGATCTATTTTGTGGGAAAATTAGTTTGTGGTTGTTGGTACCACCAAGAGTTGTAAACCCTCCTTTCTTTGTGATATTCCTCTAGTGAGAGGTGATTGTGTTGTTATCCCTCCAGTGAGAGGTGATTGTGGAGGTTGTGTTGGTATCCCTCTTAGTGAAGAGGCGATTGTTGGAGTTGTGGCTTGAGCCTTATCCCTCTTGTGTGAGGTTGATAGTTGTTTGGTTGAGTGCCCATCCCTCTAAGTGTAGAGGTGATTTGCATTATGTCTTGCTTCTTGTGTAGAGGTTATATTGTTAGAGAGAGCAGTTGTGTGCTACCGGTTTATATTACCCAAATCCTCAGCGGAGGTTCTCTGTGTGGGAAGTCCTGTGTGAACGATATAGTGAAAATCCTTCTGTATGAAGGCGGGGACGTAAAGCAGTGGCTCAAACCTCGAAACATATCTTGATGTTTGCGTTTGATCAACTATCTCTTAACTCTCTCTCTCTTATTGTGCATTGCATCATATTGTTCATATTATATATATGCTTGGGTTTGTTTGTGTGTCATACTTGTGTTAAACCAAGAGAGCTTCATATAACACCTCAACTCTTATTTAGAGGATCAAGAGGAGTTACTCCAGAGCCCTTCACTGGAAATTCGGCTACACTCTTTGGTTACACTAAGTGTGTTGCAATTTATTTTTTTATTCCGCATTATTTGTCACTAGATTTGCCTTACACCTATTCACCCCCCTTTAGGTGTACTTTCAATTGGTATCAGAGCCTACGCTCCTGATATTAGGTTTAACCACCTAGGAGGGAGATCTTGGTTACTAATCTAGTATTTGCATTTGCACACTTATTTGTTTACTCACAAACTCATGGACTATATTGCACCTCCCATGTTTGATGTTTCTGACATCAATATGTGAAAGCTTAGAATGAGTTTGTACCTAAAAACTCTAGGATTGCATGTTTTCCTTGCCGCTACCAAGAAATCTTATCTTGGTAATAGCAAGCATATAGAGGCCAATGCACAAGCCCTTGAGATACCTAGGAGCACTCTAAGTAAAGAATATTATGTATGATTTCTCATTGTGATCCGCCTTTGCAGTGTGAAACACCTTGACCTCTCTAAAGCTTCAAATGCCAAGCATTATGGAGAAGGAATCTAGTGAGGATGAATCCGAACAAGCTTGCTACATGGTCCAAGGGAATGACTCCTTGAGGTAAACTCAGAGACGCAACTAGATGATAGTGCTAGATCTTCAGGTGATGATCATATTGATGCCGATGCATTAAATGAAGAACTATCAATTGTTTGTGAAAATTGTTAGAAAAATATAAACTTTGAAAAAGAAAAGTTTTGCATTAAATAAAGAAAATGAGGATTTGATTTCAAAACTTGATTTGTCTTTGCAAGAGAAGGTTGAGATTTCTAATGAAAGGGACTCTTTGAAATCCCAACTTGAACTTGCCCTAAAAGAAAATGAAATCTTAAAAAGTAAAAATGATGTGATGAAGTTTTGAAGAAAAATGAAGTTCTATCTTCAAACTTATTTTTGTTTTAAAAGAAAATGATTCTTTAAAAAACAAAAAATTTTCTATTTCAAGGAATTAGATTTAATTTCTAATGAAAATAAATCTTTGAAAAATGATTTGTCTTCACATGTTTGCCATGCTAGTATAACTTCACCATCTAATGTTACTATAGCATGCTCCACCTCTTCTTCCATGATTGAAATGATATTTATAATTTAAAGAAGAGTGTTGATTCTTGGGCTCCACTTTGAGTCAATGTGTCATGAACCATACACGGTTGGAATCCATATTTCGCAAGAAACAAGTTTCACATATGCATGTACACAAACCACGGCATACACATGCTCCTCACGTTCATACACATAACATAATGTATGCTCATGCATACACCTGTACATATTGTGGACGTAAGGGCCACCTTATAAAATTTTATTATGATAGGATACATAATTCAAATTTTACAAATAAATTTGTTCGAGTTAGGAAAGGTGCTAACCCCTGAACCCAATAAGGTATGGGTACCAAAAGTCACTCCTATTTTATTTGATGTAGGTGTGGGCTCTCACATGACGTGAGAGGTGTTGGTTCCTTGAGGTGAATGCGTTCCGAGCTAAACGGTGACAATTTTGGATGCATCACTTTCAAGGGGAGTTTGGTGAAGGACCACCATGGTTTGAGATATAGAGATGTGCCGTAATAGTTTTGGTAACGATCTCTATCTCCTTATTATGTTTACATACTTTCATATTATTTCATGTTTTGAATTTTCATGATTATTACATTAAATATCATGATGATTAGACTTATGACATACATGTATAGTAATTGAGATACACCCATTTTATATGGACTTATATTTTGTGTTCTCACTTTAATTTAACTATTGTGTATATCATAGATTTATGACATGTGCATTTACTTAATGATCATATTGGCTTATGTTTTGTTTTATGCTTTATGCTTTGATTACATGTTTATATGTAGTTTTCATTAAAATTTGTGTCAATACTTGTACAACTAGTGAGCCACAAATAGATTATTATATGTTTGTGTTTAATTGCTCATTTATACCCATTAGATGTACTAGTATAGCCTAGTTTTGATGATTAGTGCATTTCAACTTGTATTCTCTATTTTTGAACATTTTATGATAACGTGTTTTCCTTCATGTATATGAAATTTTATCTAAAACTATTGGGTATACATGTATAACCTTGAGTCATTTGCGTTTCATGCAAAATTTCTTTATGGACTCAATTGTGTTTGGATATGTATGTATACTTCTAGTTTTGACAAAACATACATTTGCCTTGAAATTGGAATTATTTTGATGAAAATTAAATTTTCATATTTTTTTATATTTATAAAGGAATTTCATATTGAGCTTTATTGCCTGTTCCCATGATTATGCTTTTCATATCATGCTTGTACACTCACATTACTTGATGTTTTCTCATGACTTTATTTTCATGAGTATAATATATGCTATATAGACTTTGAGTGTTGATAATTGTGTGATTTTCATATTTTCATGGATATATTCTTGTTTTATTCCTTACTTGAATAATTTCGTACTAGTTTTCAAGTTTATCATAAAAACTAGTTGCGCATTTCTTCATTTGGAAGAGTTTTCAAACTTGTCAAAATTTTTTAAATCCTATTTTTGAAAACCCCTTCCATCGAAGGGCGGTTGGATGGGCGACCATGTCTTGTACGCCTAATTGAAAATCTATCTAAACATGTGCATGATATGGTGGAAGATATGAGTTATACACTTGATCTTCATATTTTCAATTAGTATCTCAATTGATATTTTTATTGTATACTCATATTTTTTCTATATATGTATGCTTCAACTTCAAATAGTATCCATTTCGATGGTAGTAATTTTTCATACATATATATATATTGATTGTGCTTACTATATCTTTATATCTTTAAGCACAAATTTTGCTATGCTAATTAGTCCTAATGACAATTATTTTTTAATTGGTATCTTATACAAGCTTATACATCATTTTCATTAATATTTCATAAAGAGGGAGAAAAATTCATGTTTTACCTTTCAATCGGTTTTGTTTTCAATTGGTATCTTATTCTCATTCTTTATGATGAAAAATTGATATTATTCTATTGATATCTTACTTTTCAATTGGTTTCCTACGCTCCTAATGAAAAATATTTCAATTAGTATCATACTTCATTTTAGTTTAATTTGGTATATATAAAAATGAGTTGTGTTTACCAAAAAGAATTTGGTTTTACTTTCTATTTGATATCAATACTTACAATATATATATTCTTATAATTGGTATCAAATTATAAATATTTTCAATTAGTACTAACGTTTACAATTGGTATCAAGATTTACAAGATTTTTTTAATTGTTATCAAGATATTTTCAATGGTATCTTTTAGTATCTTAAAATTTTATGTTTCCTTTCAATGGTATCATGATGTTTCAATGTATACCTTTATCATAAATTGACATCTTTTTCAATTGGTATCACATTATTTTGATTTGTATTTCTTATATGCAAGGGAAGCTTAACATCTTCTCTTTATATAGATTCATGTTGAGTGTATTTCATATTGAAGTGATTGACCTTTCTTTGGTATGTAGTACACGTGTGTAGAGGAAGCTTCACATCTCTTTTTATACATTGTATATTATACTTTATGTGGTTAGGGTTTAGTCATCTCTTTCATATAAATGCATGTATGCAAGGGGGAGTTAACTTTGCGTCTCCCCTCTTCATGAATGTATCTAGCAGATATACCTTTATTGTTTGATTTATGCAAAAAGGGAGAAAAATATTATTTATGCCCTTTATTATTTGTACCCCCTTTGTTGATGAATTGACAAAAAGGGGGAGAGATATTTTGGAGTTTTATATGCATGTTTGCATGTTTACTTTTTGTTATCTTTACAATTGATATCAAGAGCATCTTTTAATATTGTTCTTTTAATAGCATTTTTTTTAATATTGGTATCAAGAGCATATTTATTTCATTGATATCAAAGATCATGTTTATTCATTTCCTTGTATATGCTTATTATGCATATTTATGTTGAGCATTCACTGCATATCTTCATGTTTATTGCTATGAATGAGTTAAGGGGGAGCTTCTATGAAGTTTAACTTTAATCCATGCATATATAACTCCATGAGTTTTGTCATCATCAAAAAGGGGAGATTGTTGGCCCAGAGGCCCTTCACTCTAGTTTTAATGATGACTCATGTAGTTATAGTTTACTCATAATCTTGTGATATTTAATTTCAGATATTTGATCAAGATATTAGTAAGTGATTAGCTTCAACAAAGGTGTTTTGGAACTTTCACGTGTTGGTTCAAGAGCTCGAGCGTCCAGATCGCATATAGCACTCGGTTGGAGTCAAGCTCGGTGAATCGCGTTTGGATCGAGTCGGCTTGGAGACAAAAAGACTTTGGTATTATTTTTAGTTTAGTATGTTTAGATCATTGTAAAGATTAGATAGTGTTGATATGCTCAAGTTCACAATACACACACAAGTTTAAGTTTATTGTTTTTGATTTTCAGATTTGACCGATATTGGATTTCATGTCAAAAACATAGATATATATCTTTCATATATATTAGATTTTATCCATATACAATATTCTTCAAAGTTATTTCAATATCATGTTTTTGTATTTACATAAGTTTTGGAGAAAACGGTTTCCATTTCAAAAATCCAAAGTTTGAAAAATACGATTTTTGTATTTAAGGCAAATTTTCATATCACAAGAAATGTTCAAATTGTTTATAATATGTGTTGAAATTTTGTCACACATAGTTGTATTTCAAAGATCTTATAAGAACTTATTTTTGTGGAATTTGTGTAATTTTATGGGATTTAATGGTAATTAAAAGACAAGTTTTTCAATTCTTAAATCCCCGGCCAGTTTGCTCTGGCGGTCGACCGCGATGTGCACGAGGACGTGCACATGGCCAGCCCACTTGGCCGGTCGACCAAGCAGTCGACCGACTGAGAGCACCCCACTCTCGGGTGAGGGTCGGACGACCGGGCGGTCGACCGTTGGCTAGGCACGGTCGACCGGGTGTCGACCGCAGGCACAACGGTCAGAAAATTGACGTTGGCCGGTCAACCGGCCGGTCGACCGAAAGGGCAAGTCTGCCCTTTCCTGTTTGCCAACGGGCAGATTCTGTTTTGGGTTATAAATACCCCTCATTTGAGCTAGTTTCTCACAACAATTTCAAGAGCAAAAATCCTCATCTTCTTAAGTGTTTTAGCTACAAGTTTTAAAAAAGTTTTTGGGTTTAAAAGATCTATATTTATTTGTTTTAAAGGGTTGAAAAATTCAAAGAAAATAGAATCTTGGGAATTGATTTTTTATCTTCATTTCTATAGCTATTCTAGAAGTTTTCCCAAGAGTTACTTTGTGATTTTGTTTTTCAAACTCTTTGTTTTTCTCATACTTGAGTTATCTATCTATCCTGTCTAGTAGGATCTATTTTGTGAGAAAATTGGTATGTGGTTGTTGATACCACCAAGAGTTGTAAACCCTCCTTTCTTTGTGATATCCCTTTAGTGAGAGGTGATTGTGTTGTTATCCCTCCAGTGAGAGGTGATTGTGGAGATTGTGTTGGTATCCTTCTTAGTGAAGAGGCGATTGTTGGAGTTGTGGCTTTGAGCCTTATCCCTCTTGTGTGAGGTTGATAGTTGTTTGGCTCAGTGCCCATCCCTCTAAGTGTAGAGGTGATTTGTATTGTGTCTTGCCTCTTGTGTAGAGGTTATATTGTTGGAGAGAGGAGTTGTGTACTCCCGGTTTATATTACCCAAATCCTCAGCGGAGGTTCCCTGTGTTGGAAGTCCTGTGTGGACGATATTGTGAAAATCCTTCTGTGTGAAGGCGGGGACGTAAAGTAGTGGTTCGAACCTCGAAACATATCTTGATGTTTGTGTTTGATCCACTATCTCTTAACTCTCTCTCTCTATTGTGCATTGCATCATATTGTTCATATCATATATATGCTTGGGTTTGTCTGTGTGTCATACTTGTGTTAAACTAAGAGAGCTTCATATAGCACCTCAACTCTTATTCAGAGGAATCAAGAGGAGTTACTCCAGAGCCCTTCACCGGGAATTCGGCTATACTCTTTGGTTACACTAAGTGTGTTGCAATTTATTTTTTATTCCGCATTATTTGTCACTAGATTATCCTTATACCTTATTCACCCCCCCTCTAGGTGTACTTTCAGAAGGATTCTAAACTCTTTAATCTTTAGAAACCAATCTTCTTTGAATAGGAAATCCTATTCATACTCCTCCCGAAAAGAAAACTTGCAATCGCCTGAAAAGGAAATTGCTTCACCTTGATTTATTTCTTCTGCTTCAAACCATCATCTTCTCCAACTCAATTGAATTTTCTTGGACCATCATGTCCTCTTGAAAATAAGGCAAAATCTGAACAACTTAAAACTAGTTAGTTTCCAATCCTAGCCAACTAACAACTAAACATTACATGATTGACAACTTTTGAGAACTTTAGAGGTCTTTATAAATACTTTATTTGTTTAATTATTATTTTTCTTGAGTAGAGAACCAACCTCTGCAATATGTTGTTGGTGTCTTTTCTACCATTTTTAAAACAAAAAAAAAGAAGAAGAAGAAGAAGCAGCAGCAGCTTGCACTAACTAAGAAGTATGATCACAATGCAATTGAAACTGACTACAGTTGGATAAATTCAAGAAGCATTTTCTTTCTTAGGTTTTTTTTACAACAGAAGTTATAGGCAGGTCTTAAACGTCTAAAAAATTCTCCTGAGAATTGCAAGGCCTTTTTGTTGTGATCAACGTGATACAATAAGAGAGAAACATCGAGTGAAAACTCGGCAATGGAAGCGTAGAAGATCTACTACTAGCAAGCAATTGAAAAATATCATAAAACACAAGAACACCAGATTTAACGTGGTCCAGCAAGAGTGCATACGTCCAAAGGGAGAAACTATATTGAAAACAGAGAAGAAAATGCTATAGTTACAAAAATATATCTCTCACACAACTCTTAATGATGGAAATATAAATTTCTCTTGAATTCTTGACTTTTCTTCATACTTTTCTTCAAAGGCCACTCCAAAAGGTTTATATTGGCTCATAGGATGATCCTAATTCAACCCAAACTTCAACAATACAATCAGTTCCACCTCAGAGAAAGAAAGAAACTCGAATCTAACTCGAACTAGAAATAGAACCAGAAAGGAAACTGCCAGAACTGCCATAAGTCAACTATACTCAAGTATATGTCGACTTATAATGTGTATTAGTCGACTATACCAAATTATCTGTTGAATAATCTAAGAGAATATGAGAACTTTACTTTCTATTTGCAAATATTAGTCGACAATGCAAAGTATAAGTCGACTAGTCCAAACATAAGTTGATTAGTCATCATAAGTCAACTAATAACGTACGCAAGTATTTTGCATGTCCGTGCTTGATCTCTGAAGTTTGTAACACCTCCATCTGAACCTGAATTCTTATACAATGAATATGAGGTACTCAAAACACTAACAATCTCCATCTAGACTAATATTCATTGAGTCCCTTCGTAGAAATTGGCCTCTGATTTAAACGAGAAATTGATAAAGAAATAGTTAAGAGTTAGAAGTTCTTAGTCTCGTTTCAATTCTATCCGCTGCAGCAAGGGCCAAAGCAGGTCGATCCACAGGGAAGGATGCGATGCAAGCGTTTCGGACGATTTCTCTGTATTACACTTAGAACAAAACAAAAGAGAGAAATTGATTAGATTTAAATGATTTGAGATATGTAGTTCACTAATCTTCTACCACAACCCATAGTGCAAGTCTCAAAGAATGAATATCATCTTGAAACAAGTAATATCTATCCTAGGTTATTAATGGAAGTTCAAGCAAGATAAATGATATTAGAACCCTAACTAGTGTGCACTAATAAAAATTAACAGTTGTTCATCCTAACTTCTAAGTATAGCATAAGAGAAGTCTTAACTTAAAGTTATGCTATCAAAGTTCTTAAGTATGAATTTATGAAGAATCGTTTAAAAGTGTACCCTAAATTAGGAAAACCTAATTATCAATAATCTTCAAGAAAATTATTTCAATCCTAGGGTTTCTAAAAGTGGATATCAATCCATTCACTTTCTAAACTACACTAGGTTGTTTAAGAGATTAGCAAACCACAAATTAAATTTAGTTATTCATCTTTTTTTTCAATTTTTGTTTAATGTGAAAAATTGTGTGAAAGAGAGAAGAAGACAAATAATAGATCTCAGCAGAAAACAAAATTAAATAACAAAATTTAATGACAAAGAAGAAAAGGTAACCTTTATTTGAATTTCACTTTCAAATACAGTGCTCCTCTCCTTCTCCAAAATATGCTAAAAATGAAATTACAAGAATTTTGAAAAGAGAAAATCTAAATAAAAACCCGAAGTTCCCGTCTCTGAATGCCGCCCTTGAGCTTCTGAAATCTGCCCTTCTCTGTTGCTGTGCAGGAGTATTTATAGGAGGATAAGAAGCGTATGAAGATAAGAGGAGCAAAATATCTCTGAATTTGAGTTCTTCTTTTATCTCCAAACTTGTTTTGACTTATCCGTAGAAGTTCAATTCTGTCCTGCAACTTGTTATCATGTTGATCGCTAAATATGGCTTATCTGCCGAATGAATTGAAAAGTTTGATCAATATAAAAGTTGTACTCCTTCAAGTCTTCTTTCTGGAGCATCTTAAATCATTAGATTTGAATATCTTTAGCAAAAGTTATGATCTGAATACTGAAACGTATACAGTCTGAATCCGAATTTTTCTCTCCTTTATCTTCATCTTGTGTGCAAGCAACCTTGTTCAAATAGAAGTCCATCTTATCCTTTTCCTCCTCCTCTTAGCAATTAGGAGTTCTATTTTATCCTTCCTCTTCCTCCCTTAGATTTTAAAATCTAAGTTTAGATTAGGTTAGATAAGGTAGAAACTTCTAAATTACTACAATTAATTTTGCATGTAGGCTTTTTGGATTTTTGGGCTTCACTCAGGCTTTATTTCTTTATATTTTTAATTACTCAAGGCCTGCACACATTAAACAATAAAACATTAGTAGTAGTGCATAATAAAAGAATAAATAGGAAAATATGATGGTAAATGTGATGATAAATATGCACTTTTTACTACCTATCAGCCTCCGCTTCATTCACCGTGCTTTCTGCCCCTTTGTACTTCTCATGACTCCCTCCCAAGAGCCTGTTACCACCTTACTTCTAGAGAATCTTGATGAAGTTTAGAGATGCTCTTAATTTCTCCACCGGGATGATTTTCGTCATCATGTTTGCTAGATTCTTCTTTGTATTGATCTTCACCAAGTTAATCACATTGTCATTTACGACCCACTGACATATCTTGTGATACCTCACATCAATATGCTTCGTCCACTTATAATATTTGTGATCCTTAGCAAGATGAATAATACTCTAACTGTTGAAACGAACCTGAACTGAATCATGTATGATACCGAAAGTCTCGACCCATCCTCTCAACCACAAAGCTTCCTTTGACGCCTCCACTGCAGTCATATACTTTAGCTCTGTCATTAAGAGAACAACGATATCTTGCAACTCTGCCTTCCAACTGATGACGCACTTGTTGGCCCAAAGGCTCATCACTCTAATTTTGATGATGATTAACTCTTATAGTTATAGTACTAATGATCTTGTGTTTATATAGTTTCAGATATTTGATCAAGATCTTAGTCGGTGTTTAGCTTCAACAAAAGATTCAAAGTCAAGTTTTAAAGCTAGCACGTGTTGATTCAAGAGCTCGTGAATCAAGATCGTATCTGTACTTAAGAGGAGTCTAGCTCATTGGATTAAGGTTTGGACCAAGTCAAGAAGTAGAAGAAGATTTTCAAGAGAAGATTTTCAAGACTTGTGTCATGTTTGTAAGTGTTAAGATTTTATATTTTAGTTAAAATGTATAGGATAGATTAGTTGTGGATTGCTCAAGCTCACACACACAAAAGATTTTTAGAAAATGTCATTTTGATTTTGTGTTTCAAAGTTTTGTATATTTATGGTTCATGAATAGAGTTCATCAAAATGAGTTTATATGATTTTATGTGTATTAGATTTCATCCATACACATTGTTGATTCAAATGTTTATAAAAACTTAATTTGATGTTTCTATATCATTGTTTTCCATTATGTTTGCAAAGGGGAAAACTTACAAAAAAGAGTTTGAGGAGCTAAATTACAAGTATTCTAAAAAAGATTACAAGTAGATCCCCTCAGAGATTCTGGAGAAGTGTGCCGATAGGAGTCTGGTCAGCGCGCGACCACTTTGTCCCTTTGACGATGCGAGCGATAAGATTCCCTTCTCGCCTGGTTCGGGAATCAGAGAACAGAAGGTTGGTAGAACCCTCTTGCTGCTTCTCAAAATCGCCTTCAATTAGGAATTCCTTCTCGCCTGGTTCCGGAGATTCCTTGAGAAGAAGGACGATGTTAGGGTATCAACACCCTGAATAGAGAAAGCAATTCTCTAAAAGGTCTCTGAATTCGAGAGCGCACGGTGCGTTATGAAGAAGCCTTTGCTTGTGGAGTCCTCTTGTATGCCTCTGTGTCTTGATCGATCGATCCTCTCTCTCTCTGTACCCCTGGCGGGCTATTTATAGGGAGAGCAAGGGTATAATCGTCCCTTAAAAATATGAAAACAGATTGAATCGAATCTGTTTAAAATCTGGAAAGTGGCCTTGCTGCGAGGCTAAGATCAGCTTCTGCGAAGCTAGAATTGGCAGGTCGGTTGATCTTCTCGATCCTTTCCATATCGTTAGAGGATTTCCCCTGATCCTCTTACTCGTTTTAGAAGAGTCAAGAGATTGTGGCAATCAACTGCAAATTTGATCTCTGATTTGATCTTAATTAGATTTGATCTGATTGCTTCCGATCTCATCCGGAGATTTGATTGGTCAAAGGTTGACCGTGGCAGATTCATAGCGGAGCCATCCGCATTGAGCTCGTAGCGGAGCTAGAGGCAGCTTCTGGCGAAGTCCGAAAGAACCCTTTGGCGGAGCTGGAAGTCCTCTGTGGCGAAGTTTGCGAGTTAGCTTCCTGGCGAGGCTTTGGATGGCTTCGAGGCGAAGTCGAGTGATATTAGCCTCTCAAGCGAGGCTATCCCTTTGGGCTCATGTGATGCTAAGTGCTAGCACCTTAGACCTGCTGAGGTCTGTTTAGAAACAATCCGGGTTCACTGTCTGCTTGCTGGATCAGTGGAGTCCAAGTTGCTTCCTTGTCCCTCGGAGATGGGTGAAAAACTGGTCTTCAGCTCGTCTATCACTTGTCTTTTATAAATGTCAACAAGTTTAGACATTGTTCGGACCAATAAGAATCTTGTCTTTTTAAGTGTCAACAAGACCCCCTTCAAAGTTTTCAGAAGTCTGCAATGGCTCAGACTTTGAAATACTTTGAACTGCTTTGATTGGTGGTGTGTGGAGTATGAACGTCGCCATGATGGTTGAGTTCAGCTTCGCTTTAAATCCTGCTTTGGGATGTAGATTCGCCAAGGAATCATGTAGACTGGGTAGCTTCGCAGCTAGTAGCCCCGCATTTGGGCTTCTGATGACATGTTCGCTTGGGAGGGCATGTCGCTTTCCCCGAGATCAACTGTCATGGGCTGGTTACGAGGAGGATTACTCCTTTCTTCGTGCTGATCGAGGGAGATATTCTCCGATTTGCACGTTTCCGAGGGAGGATATTCCCTTTCTTCAAGGCGCAATAAGTGCCTTTATGAGGGAGACGTTTCTCCCTTTGCACGGTTCCAGGGGAGACCGTCCCTTTTCTCAAGCGTGATAAATGCCTTAAATGCGCTCGTGCTTCCACGCTTGAGGCGGCAGCGCTCAGGCCATGGGGCCTATAAATAGGACACTTGAGGTCCTCTGAAGAGAAGTGTTTTGCCTCTCTTCTCTTCTCTTGGTTTGAAAGAGATACTTAGATCTCTGAACTAGTGGGAATGCCCACTCTGGTCATTATCCGGCCAAGGACCGGTAAGTCTTGATCATTCAACGACTTCACCGATTTTAGGGAATTCATCTCCCTTAATTCAGCTTTGGCAGCTGCTTCAGGGATTAGCTTCCCTTGTTCTCTATTTAACTGATCTGCAGAGAAGGATTTTGTATAGCTTCCTAGAAAGATCGCTTCATGTTAAGTCCGCTGCCCAGAAAAAACTTGGGACTTGGTCTCTTCAATAGTTGAGCCAGTCTTGCCATATAGGCGGAGTTAAGACTATCCCACGGGGTCAGTCTGGCTAGCCATATAGGCGAGGCTTGGACTTGGCGTTTGCTGAGCTAGCCCATCAGTGTTGTGCAGGCGAGCTTGTCCTCTGCTTTTACTAAATTGGATTGCTTTGACCCAAAAGATTCTGATTTGCAGTTTTTTCTGTGCTTAACTGCTAATCTGTTCTGATTTGCCTTGCAGTGGGCTATACTCGCCAATCTTGTGACTTGATGGAAGGAACCATAAAATTGCCTTATGCTTCCCCGGTTAAAGCTTTACTTTTAAGCAGGAGGAACAATTCGGGGCAGCGGGTGCGTGTCCAAGAGGCTATTGGCAGCCTCTTATCCGAGATGATTCGTTCTGAGGTGAGGCTGGTAGCCGCTTTGTCGGAGATGATCCGCTTCAAGATAGTAGGCGCTGCCTGTGGGTTTGCCGGCATCATTGCCAACTTTCAACTTTGGTGGCTTTTGGGGCGATCCACTTTGGAAAGGCGGACATCACACCCGTTAGATCACTAGTTCCACTGCCGATTCCCATTATACGTGATCTATCGTGTTGGCGGTGATAGGTTTCTATTGCCAGGCTTCAACAAAAATGGCCTGGCAAGACCTGCCATTTTTGTGGAGAATAATGACCGTGTCTTTACGGCACCACTGATTATAGCCTTGTGCAGGAGGAAGGCCTCCTCTGTCCAGTCGGTTTGACTTAGAAGCGGATAAAACCACTTGTATGCTTTTTTGCACAAATTACCCTGTCGAGCAATTGGGTGTGTTGTATGAAACACAACTTCGATGTAATATTAATGTACCCTTCTTTTTTTTTTTTAAATCAATGAAAGTTCATCTTCTAATCATCTGATCTTCGCTCGCTTTTTTCTGAAAGTTTGGCCATAGCGGGGCTAAACCGTATGCGGAGTTAAGGACATAGTTCTTTCTTTGAGTGATCTTCGCGAGACTGGCATGTCAGCGCCTTTTTTAGAGGGCTAAGGTAAGCCTCTCGGCGAATGTCCTTGAAGGATTGTGCGAAATCCGCACTTTAAGCCAGGGTGAAGTTAACCCTTAGCGGAATCGAAGCAGCGCTTCTCGGGAAGGCGCTTTGGGCGGCGTTTTGAATTAATTCGAAACAGCGGCATACGCCCTTTTCGAGGCCTTGTTTCAGGCGCTGATTGGCCTATAAAAGCCCGATCGGGCTGAGCAGGAAAGATCTCCTTTTTTCAGAGAGATTTCTTGACTTTCCCTCTTCCTCTTCCTTCTTTGTTCAGAGAACCCTGAGAACTCTTGCAACTCTTTAATGGCGCCCAAGAGACGAGCGGAAAAAGAAGTGGCGACTTCTACAGCGGAGGGTCCTCCTCCTCCGGTCATCGAGCGACCAGTCACCGGTAAGGATTTTCCTATCTGATTAGAGACCGTGGTCTCTCTCCTTTGGAGCCAACATTTGGCTATTAGGATGATCGAATATGATCTGTCCTCATTAGGGAACTCGTTTTCCTTGAACCTCCCTATCTTTCTTGCACCAGAATTAAGAACTGAACAGTTCTTCTTTGGGCTTCTGTATGAAGCCATTACTCGGGCAGTCTCCATCCTGTTGAGGAACAGGACTCGGGTCTGTCTCTTCAGTCATGGCCACGAAGGATGACTCTTGACCATAATGCCCTCTTGATGACGTCAGCCCTTAGGGCTATACCACTTCCTGCTTAAGCGAAGTTGGTATTTAGACGTTTTCTGCAAATGCAGATTTGTCTGCGAGATCAAGCTTTGTCGAGGCTGTCGCTTTACTGGCCTTGCTCATGGGACGGGCTATGCCTTAGCGAATTTTATACCTCCATGTCCGCTTGACTGTTGAACTAATCATAGTTCTTTTCCTTTTTCTTTCTTTGCAGTGCCCTACACCCCTGGTCCCTTGAATAGTCTGTTTGGGATGACCAGTGGAGCAGATGGTAACCTCAGCCTGCAATTCCATGGACAGGCTTCTTTGTTCAGTGAGCGGAGCTCCCTCGTCCGGGATACGCTCATCCAAGGCGGTCATCCGCAGACCACGCGGAGTATCTTGACCACGGCTCCTCTTGAGGATGTTGACCGTCGGACTTACAGAAAGCCCGACTTTATGTTCGGGGATGCCGCATCCGATCCCGATCGTCAGTTGCAGGCAGGCGAAGGACAATGGATCTTTCAACTGGATGGCGAGAAGTTTTACCTTCCGTCGACTAAGCGACACTTTCCTTTATCTTTTTTCATGAATGTGACTCAGGCTCGGAAGATGGCGTGGGGCGTAAGCCGAAGCGTCGAATCCGTCCATGTTGGGAGATTGACCTTTCAGTCCGGCTATTCGAGGGCGGGCCCTCCCCTCAGCATAATGGGGCTATACCCTGGGAAGGTATCGCGGGAACCTCTAGTGGGAGAGAACCCGGCTGTGGCGCAGACCTTTGGCACTCAATTCTGCGCAGTTGGCGGGAACTATCCTGCAACTGACTTCAGGGCTCCCGGTTGGGTTCATCCTCCTAAGACATGGTGGGCGGAGTTGACCAACTATATCCTCGCTCACTTCGAGGAGGACTTGGAGGGGTTGAATCTCTATGAGGCCGTCAGGGCGACCTGCTACGGCATTGAGATGAAGGTGGCGTGCTTCTACACCATCCTTGAGTTGTACTGCCCGGCTTCGGGGACTTTCTTCACCCCGGTTGGCGAGCTGGGCATGGCTTTGCATGAGATGTGGGAAATCTCTGCTTTGCCTTTCGGGTCTCTTCCATACGAAGAGTACTTTCCCTGCGAGGCGGAGTTGGCTCTCCTGGAGAAGCAGGAGCCTGCTATACTCGAGACTTATCGGGAATTGATGTGCCACGTGCATATTTGTTCTAGCATTCACGGTGGTGGCAAGGGTAGCTCGAAGAGCTTAAAGAGCTGGGGAAGTTACCTGTTCCCAGACATGAAGAATGCTCCTTAAGCGGCTCATCGCGGAGTTACTGATGGCGATGTTGCTGAACGGATGGAGATGTGTCTCCAAAGGGATATCATCGTAACAGAAGACGCAGGTCCCTATGAGAAGGGTGATACCCTTCGGAGCTTTCACCATCAGGCCCGTCGGCCTATGTCTCGAAAGGCGCTGCTGGCCGTTTTCTTAACCGTCTGGTTAAAGAAGTGTGTTGTGCCTTCTTCCTCGGTGACATCGTCCACCCGAATGTTCTGCTACCCGCCGTTCGCTTGGCCCATGGTTACCGTCTGGGTCTTCTCCCAGCCATGGTATGTTGTATTCAAAGAGGCCTTTGCGCACTAACGGAGGCTTTCTGCAGGCCACCGGCGACAAGACGTGGGAAGAGTGCTATCCTTCCTTGCGATGGACCCAATCCTAGGGTGGGTCTACCGTACACCTACTTGATGGCGTGGTTCGCCTTACACTGCCCTACTTTGATTGGAGCTGGGGAAGATCCTCCGCAGGGTGTTCGAACGGCTCTTCTCCGCCGATTCGAAGGTTGCTCTTGGATGAAAGCCTACGTGGCCGAGGCCCGTAAGTTAGTGCGTCGTCATGACGCTTATAGCCTGTTCCACTGTTTTCCTCGCATTCGGGCGCAGGATACAACGAGGAATTCCGAGATGCGGAGTCAGGGCGGTCTCCCATGAGTCGGGGCGTTTTCGAGTGGCTGGTCAGCATCCGGCCCTCGCATTTGCTGTACAGGAGTGGGGATACCTGCTACCTGGAACCCTACGTCCCAAGTCGATTTGCCCGCCAATTCGGGTACGACCAGCTGTATGTGGGCAACCCCAATTCGGACCTGGCTTTCATGGGGAGTCTTATTGATGGGGCCCGTGCCTGGCGGTTCTTTACTGCGGATGGCACTGGGGCGTGGCTACGCACGCCGCTGCAGGACCCCGGTCTCTCGACGACCCTATGCTTTTGCCAGTGGTACGCGGCTTCCAACTCCACACCTCCTGGATTTAATGTCAATAGTACGGGTGTGAAGTTAATCTCTCAGCGACTGAAGCGGAAAGCCTCTGATAAGAGAGAAGGCAAACGGGTTCGTGTCCCCGGCTTGGAAGAATTCATCGCTGTGGATGACAGCGAGGCTTCTGATGCAGGGAGTCCTCGCTTCGAGGCGGGGGCTGGAGCTGATACTCCTGCGGCCGGTTCTGGTGTGATGGGGACATCTTCCCCACGACGTGTGGAAGGAGTAGAAGAAGAGGATTTTGACGTCCACTTCAAGAGAAAACGAGCGGGTAGCTCTCGTAGGAAATCGTTGGCGAAGAAGCCCCGTCGTCAAGCTCCTACGATTGTCGTAGAGGGTTATCCCTCTACAGCGATTCCTCCTGCTGCCCCATTAGCGGCTGAACCGTCGGTTGCTGAACCGACTAGCGGTGAATTCGCTCTAGGTCTGGGTGAAGTTACCCTTGTTCATATAATGCTTCTGGTGTGTTTCGAATAACTCATCCTTTGCTTCTTGTTGCAGGAGCCGAGACGGCTGGAGAGCAAGGGGAACATTATGTCCCCTATTCACTTATGGGGCTGCAGCCGGTTCCCCTGCTCACTCGGAAGAGTCTGGGAGTGGCGCGGCTGATGTTGGTCCTTCAGGCGTTGGGACTTCTAAAGGGAGTCCTGAGACATCGAGCTCTATCAGGTGGTCCACAGGATACTCGGCAAGTGAAAACGAGCCGGCTATTCGTGTTGATTCTGCCAAAAATTTTCGATGGAGCCTCTGGAGACTGGTGCGGCGGACGAGACGTTCGAGGCAACATCATCCTTTGGTATTGTCGTACCCTCTTGGCTTTTTTTCTGTATGTAGTGTCCCGACTAACCGCAGTCTTGTTACAGGTGTTCGGCCTCAAGACGCATCAGCTTCAAGGGAGCCGGTAGATCTTCCTGAGGGATCGAGAGGTGACATGAGCACTTCGGCCACAGCGGATGCTGCTGTGTTGGACACGCTGTACGGCGACCTGCCTTCTTATCGGCCCAAATCAGCTGAAAGACCAGAGGTTGAAGGGCGGTAGTGCCGGAGGTATCCTCACTCCCAATCACATCAACGAGTGAGGTGCGGACTGTTTTGCCGAGTGCGGCATTGAGGGTGATTGCGAGCCCTACTTCTCCAACCCTGGTGGTTGAGCCTGCTGCTCAAGAGGTGGTTGCCAGTCCTACCTCCGCGGTGGCTGGCGTGCTGGTTTCGATGAGGACTCCGCCGAGATCGCCTTCGGCTAGCCCTGCTACTGTCAGTGTTCCCGCTGCTTCTTCTGCGACGGCGTCGACCAGGCTGGTGGACTATTCCGAGGTTGCCTCCCTGCCAGAAATGGCTGAGGCCGAGAATGATTACATAGGTGACCTGGTCGATAGCTTTTATAGAAGCTTGGAGCAACTATCGACCTAGTTTTGAAGGGCTCGCCTATACCGTTCTCAAAGCTGAAGGTGGTCCTCTCCCGTGACATTGAGAGCATTCGGGACTTTGAGGGGTATCATCAGGCTGCTGCTTTAGAACTCCTGGTGGATGAACTTGAGAAGGCTGTAGAGGAGTGGCGCCGTCTCTATCGCTCAGACCCGGCGTCCTTAGCTGATGAGCAGCTCGCCTGTCTTGTTGCCCAAAGGCACGAGGCCCGGCTTGCTGCTCAAGAGGCTGTTAAGGCCGTCTCCTTTGATTTGAAATCCTTGGAAACAAGGCAAGCGGAAGTTGGAAGTGCAATTGACGCCTCCACTAGTGCTCTTCTTGGCGCTGAGGATAAGAGTGCGAAGGCTGAGGAGATGATCAGGAAAGCAAATCTCCTCTTATCCAAGGCCATACCGGTGCGTCTTGAGGAAACCGCGCGGCTTGAAGAGCTCAGAGTAGGAGTTTGCGTGGCAGGAGTTATCACAGAGGGCAAGTTTGGCGGAAGTTGAAGCTCGTCTGGCCCAGGCGGTGGACTTTGATGAGGCTGAACTGAGGTCACAAGCGCTTGCCCAGGCTGTTGATGATAGGAAGACGAGGCTAAACGCCCTCGGAGAGCGGCTCAGATCATACAGTGTACGCTTGTAAGTCATTGTATACGTGCCTCCATGTGTCTCCATCTTTTGGAATTAATGGAAATTCTTTCTTTTGTTTTGGCTTCTGTTGAATCTCCATCTTGTTCTTGCTTGAGGACGTAATCTTTGAGACGTGGCTATCCGTCGGTTCAGAGGTCGCAATGACATAACCGATTAAGATGTCAGCGATCTCGAGGTTAGCCCTTTGCGGGGCTGAAGGGGAGATACTTGCCTTTTGTAAATGTCAGCAAGCATCGGTGAGTCCTATCTTTTGTAAGTGTCAACAGGCTCAAAGTTGAGACTTAGCTGTCCGCTGGTTCAGAGGTCGCAATGACATAACCGATTGGGACGCTACTAAGCTCAATGGTAGATGAAACTTGGCTATCTTCCAGTTCAGAGGTCGCAATGACATAACTGGTTGAGAAGCCACCAAGCTTCAAAATTGGTGAAACTTGGCTATCTGCCAGTTCAGAGGTCGCGATGACATAACTGGTTGAGAAGCCACCAAGCTTCAGAGGGGGTGATACTCGTCTTTTGTAAATGTCAACGAGTATCGAGACCTGTCTTTTGTAAATGTCAACAGGGCTCGGAATTGAGACTTAGCTGTCTGCTGGTTCAGAGGTCGCAATGACATAACCGGATGAGACGCCACCAAGCTTCAAAAATTGGTGATACTCGTTTTTGTAAATGTCAACGAGTATCGAGACCTGTCTTTTGTAAATGTCAACAGGGCTCGGAATTGAGACTTAGCTGTCTGCTGGTTCAGAGGTCGCAATGACATAACCGGATGAGACGCCACCAAGCTTCAAAAATTGGTGATACTTATCTTTTGTAAATGTCAATAAGTATCGAGACCTGTCTTTTGTAAATGTCAACAGGGCTCGGGGTTGAGACTTAGCTGTCTACTGGTTCAGAGGTCGCAATGACATAACCAAATGAGACGCCACCAAGCTTCAAAAATTGGTGATACTTATCTTTTGTAAATGTCAATAAGTATCGAGTTCGTAGTAGAATTTGGGAGAAGTCTCGTTTTCACGGGAAGAAACGAGGGAATCACTGTCATAGGTTTAATGTTAACGTAACAGCGAAATGTATAAGTGGTCTTACCATTCTATGAATGAGAATTGGTAAGTGACTTTGGAGGTCTCATTCTCTCGGAGAGAGATGAGGGAACTGTTGTCATAGGTTTAATGTTAACATAACAGCGGAATATATGTGGCCTTACCATCCTATGGATGAGAATTGGTAAGTGACTTTGGAGAGGTCTCATTCTCTCGGAGAGAGATGAGGGAACTGCTGTCATAAGTTTAATGTTAACATAACAGCGGAATATATGTGGCCTTACCATCCTATGGATGAGAATTGGTAAGTGACTTTGGAGAGGGAATCAAATGGGAACTGGTCCCTTAGGATTTTTAGCAAATCCCCAGCTGTCAACGGGTTTGATATGCCTTTACCAACTACCGTTTGAGTTGGGCTAGCCATGCTATTCCCCTCAGCATGATGAGTTGTCGAGGACTTATGTTGGGCTTATAGGCCAACATTTTCCTCTATCCTTAATCGTTAAAGGATATTGGATTATTAGGTTAATGTCTGCATAACCTTGATTCCCCTTTAGGATAACCGGTGCGCGGCCAGGTTCCTGTTGGTTTTCGGCTGTATGACCTCACTTGGAGGAAGAGAAAGGCTCTCTTTGTGTGTGCTCCAGACACGGAGATCTTGATCAGAGGTGTAGTGTTAACTTGATCAAGAGAAGGATCCTTGATTAAGGATAATATTTCTTTAAGAACTTGCCATTGATCGGCATCATGAGTAGGTCGCCCTCTGCAGTCGCGAGGCGGTATGCTCCGTTTGAATAGACTGTTTCTATTACAAACGGTCCTTCCCATTTAGGCTGAAATTTGTCTTTGGTCTTGTGCGTCATAATCATCGGTCGTCTGACGGCTAAGACCAGGTCTCCTTTCTGGAAGACTCTCTATTTGACCTTCTTATTGAAGGCTTTTGAGATTCGAGCTTGATATAGCTCGATATGCTGCTGAGCTTGTAGTCGCTTCTCGTCCAAGCTTCGAGCTCTTGAAGGCGTAGGCGATCATTGTCCTCTGATGTGATTTTAGTAATCAGAGCTACGCGCAACGATGGCATCTGGATTTCCAATGGGAGGACTGCTTCGCACCCATATACCAGGGAAAAAGGCGTATTGCCTGTCGGTGTCCGCACCGTGGTTCGGTAGGCCCAAAGACATTCACCGAGCTTTTCGTCCCAATCTCGCTTATTCGAGGAGACGAATTTCTTGAGCAGCTTGATGATTGTTTTGTTGAATGCTTCCGCCAAGCCGTTGGCAGCAGGATTATAGGCAGTTGAAGCTACATTCTGAATTCGGTATTTATTGCAGAACCGATAGAATACTTGGCTTATGAATTGGGGACCGTTGTCGTGGATGATCCGCCTAGGGACACCAAATCGATGGATGACGTGGTGCTTGATAAAGTGAACTACATTGGAGGTTTTGACTTCAACCAGTGGTATAGCCTCCGCCCATTTTGAGAAGTAGTCGGTTATTGCTAGGATAAACCGGTGACCTTTTGTCGAAGAAGGACTGATTGGTCCTACGACGTCTATTCCCCATGCTTCAAATGGCCATGAAGCAGCAGTCGGATGGAGCAACTCCGGAGGCTGGTGTATGAAGTCCGCATGAATCTGACATGCTTTACACCTTCGTGCATATTGGATAGCGTCGGCTATCATAGTTGGCCAATAATATCCCAGCCTATGCAACCTGTCTTTAAGCTTTGGACCTGGCTGATGAGCTCGCAAGTGCCATCATGCGCTTCTTGGAGCGCTTCCTGTGCCTCTGAATTGGAAAGGCAACGGAGGAGGACACCGTCATATGAACGACGGTAAAGTGTCTTCAGAGTCGGATCGTAGTAGAAACGGAGAGACCTTCGTCTGATAGAAGCCGCTTCTTTAGGATTGTCTGGAAGCAGACCGTGCAAAGCATAGTCAATGAGAGGAAAGCGCCAATCCCTCGGCTCAAGATTCGTCGAGACATTATAGACTTCTCGAGTTCTTAGCATGTGCTTGGAGCATACAAGATTCGAGTTGCGACTGTGAGGTGATACTCGGTGTCGGCTGGCAAGGCTAGAGTTGTTGCTAAGGCAGCAAGGGCGTCTGCCTTGGTGTTTTGAGATCGAGACACATGCCCGATGTAGAAACCTTCAAATAGGTTAGCCAATTCGATGGCTGTATGGTAATAAGGCACCAAGTCCTCATGGCGGACTTCATATTCGCCTTTAACCTGATTGATGATCAGTTTTGAATCGCCATAAGCTTCGAGGTAGCGTACCCCCATTCCATGGGCGATCTGAAGATCAATGAGCAGAGCATTATATTCTGCCACATTGTTGGAGCACGATTCTGTCAGAGAAAATGCTCTGGGAAGGACATGATTCTGTGGGGAGATAAACACAACCCCCACTCCGGCAATAATTTTGCCTCTAGGGCCCATTCGCGATGCTCCATCAAAGAACATCTGCCACACTTCCTCTTCTGAGGTTGCATAAGACTCGAAGACTTCATCAGGGATATCTTCGTGAAGTTTTGAATGCTCCGGAACTGGATGAGCAGCCAAGAATTCTGCAAGGGCCTGGCCTTTAACCGCCTTCTGAGGCGTGAAGATCATGTCGTATTGAGACAATAAAAGTGCCCACTTAGCCAATCTTGAATTCAATGATCCTGGCTTCGTCATAAGAAGACACAATGGGTTTACTCTGGAGATGACATGTATGGTCTGACCGACCAAATAATGTCGTGTCTTCTGAACAGCGAAGACGAGAGCTAAACACTCTTTCTCGATAGGGTTGTAGCGAGATTCCGCTCCTATGAGAGTTCTGCTCAGATAATAAATGGCCTGCTCGTGGCCATTGTCGTCCTTTTGAGCGAGGAGGGCACCGAGGGAGTAGTCCATAGCCTTTACATAAAGCAAGAATGGCTTCCTGATGTAGGGGCCACTAAGACTGGAGGCTTTGTGAGGTACCTCTTGATGTCTTCATAAGCTTCCTGACAAGCTTGATCCCATACGAAGGGAGTACCCTTTTTCATGAGCCGGGTGAACGGCTGACAGCGGCCTGAGAGATTTGCGATGAATCTTCTGATATAGGCTAGCCTGCCTTGCAAGCCTCTGAGCTCTTTGAGATTCTTTGGTGGATGCATGCTCTGGATGGCTTTGACCTTGTCTGGGTCAAGATGAATCCCTTTTGATGTGACAATAAACCCAAGGAACTTGCCACTTGACACTCCCAAAAAGGATTTTGTTGGGTTCATTTTCAGTTGATGAGCCTGCATTATGTCGAACATCGTTCTCAGGTCGCGAAGGTGTTCATTCTTGTTGCGACTTTTGACGGCAATGTCGTCGACATAGCATTCCACCGTTTTTCGGAGATGATCACGGAAGATCACACTCATTGCCCGCTGATAGGTTGCCCCGGCATTCTTCAGTCCGAAGGGCATTACCGTGTAGCAGTATACCCCTAATGGTGTTCGGAACGAAGTATGCTTCTCGTCGTTGGGATACATCTTAATCTGGTTGTACCCTGAAAAGCCGTCCATGAAAGACATTCTTTCGAATCCACATGTGTTGTCGATCATGACGTCGGTGATGGGCAGTGGGAATTCGTCTTTGGGACAGGCCGTATTGAGATCACGGTAGTCGATGCAGATCCGTATTTTCTCGTTCTTTTTGAGGACGGGGACGATGTTAGCTACCCAATTAGGATGTTGTTCTTCCCGGATGAAGCCACATGCAATGAGCTTGTAAACTTCGGCTTCAATAGCTTCCATAATGTTCGGGCGAAACCGACGTTGTTGCTGTTTGACTGGCTTGACGTCGGTCTTGATGTTCAGACGGTGCATAGCGACCTGTGGATCAAGTCCGGGCATATCTTCGTAGCTCCATGCGAAGACATCTATATACTCCTTCACGAGCATTATCAATTCCTCCTTTTCTATAAGTGATAGGCTTTCACTTATAAAGATGGGCTTGGGGTTATCTTGATTACCCAAGTTGACCTGCATCACCTTGTCTTCAGTAGGTGGTTCGCGCGATTCGAATCGCTTTTCCCATTGAAGGTCTGATTGCTGGGCCCATTGCTCCTCGTCAGTGGCTTCTGCGGGCTCCAATTGACTGCTTGAGGTCATATTAGCAGTGAGGTTTTTGAACATTCCTCCTATACTGACATCTGAATCCCACTCGGAGGATGAGGCTGAATGTGATGGAATCGTTCATCGTCTTTGACTTGAACGGTTGCTGATGATGTGGGTGTAACGTATCCCAACCCCCTGCGTGTGCTATCATAGTAATTTGCAGGTTTCCCTTTAGGCACAAGGTTCCGCATCAAACCGCGCCTTCCTTTTCCGAAATTCAGGCCTGCTCCACGCTTCAAGTCGTATCCCATTTTCTTCATAATGTTGCGCGCTGGCTGCGCATAATGGAAGAACTGTGGGCGTCTGTATCTGAGCTTGGATCTGCAGTTGTGGATCCCCGTGGCCGGGTTCTACCGAAGACTATCGGCGACTGACCTTGTTTGGACGGAGGGATCACTAGTGTGGCCCCCTCTATAGCTTCCACAGATGTGCTGGCCACACTTGGCTCATGTACGGGCACATGCAGAGAGCCATCCGTAATGGATTTAATCGACCCAATACTCGTAGGATAATTAAAAGAAATATTATCATTAATTACCCATTCTCCTTCATCCTCTAAAGGAGTATTACATAGGAGATTATTGAGACATGCTATAATTGGTTCACCAATCAGAATAGCTGGCATGCCTGTTTCGGATTCTGAATCCGCCTCGTTGCCACTTTCATCATCGTCTGGCAGCGATTCTTTGAGTGCTCCACCGGCTTCTTGATATAGGAGAGCGTCAGTGAAGTAATTTTCCACCCCTTTGAATGGTTGCCTCTCAGCAAAGAAAGTTCGTACTGTCGCATCATCTTCAACATATTTGAAGCATTGATGGAGGGTGGAAGGGACGATCCAATTGGCATGGATCCATGGCCGTCCCAGCAGCAGGTTATATGATGTGTCAGCATCAATGACATAGCATGTCACTTCTGACTTCAGGCTCCCGATTCTGCAACGGAGTCGAATTTTTCCCAGTGGATGACTGCTCCCGGCGTTGAAACCGTATATTGTAGTAGTGGTTGCGGACAACCTATACAATGGTATGCCGAGGAAGTAGAGAAGTCTTTTGGGGATGATGCTGAGTGCGGACCCCGGATCGACTTGTACCCTCTCAATGCATGTTGAACTGATATATCCGGTGTAGTACAGAGGTCGATCGTGCTTGTTGTCTTTGAGAAGCATATCTTCCGCTGTGAAGGTAATAGCGGGCACCTTTGATTGTGCATGATGACATTCTGGGCAGGAAGACTGGACGTCGTTATTAGGGATCTCAGGCATGCATGTCGGAAATGATTCTGAATTGGCTAGCGCATCCCTGAGTGCTTCTCTTGTCTCTTTCGAGAGGCGAAGGAGCTCGTGTATAGTGATACGAGCTGGGATATTGGCCAGTTGAGCAATATGTCAAACCGAAAGGGCGTATCAAACCCTTGGCCTGGTGGTTTCTTCAACACGTGGTCGAATCGTACCTCTTTAGGTTTTTCTTTCCCTTTGGCTGGGATTAGAGTGGATGCTGGTACTTGTACTGACGTCGTTTGCTGTTGTATCTCGTCAGTAGACTTTTCATACTGCCTTAAGTATGATTTTCTGGATCGGGTGCCCGTTTGCTGAGGCGTATCGGCTTGCGCTGCGCAAGCATGCTTTTCTCCTTCGGAATCACTGAGGGAAGCCGATGTAAGATTGCCGTCGTCTGACAGGAGGGAGATGACATTGCAAGACTTGCCTTTTGAGTTGGGCTGCTTTGGATCCCGCTGTACGTCTTGGACGAGGTCTGGATGTATCCACATGGCTTCTCCTGTCTCCAATGTTAAGGGAACAAGACCCTTATTGTTTTGAGCTGTAGCTGGGAGATGTTTGACTTCCAACCATGGCGCAGGGACGGAATAAGTCCCGTCGGGAACTGTGATTTTTGGGGCTTTGCCGAACTCGAGAGTCACCAGATTGGCAGTGACTTTCTTTTGCTCCGTCTTTAGCGTCAGAACCCCGGCATCAACCAAGGCTTGAATTCTATCCTTGAGGACATAGCACTTGTCAGTAGGATGGTGAACCATCCTGTGGTAGAGGCAGTATTTAGGGTCGTTTGTGCGCCCTATCTCATTGGGACGCCGCGCATCTGGCAGCTTTATTTTGTTCCCTTTGTGGAGCAGATGGAATATGGTGACCACCTGATCGTCTTTGAACGAGTACTGCTTTGGAGGGAATTTAGGCTCCTGATTGTTGAAGCCGCTCTTCTTGGCCTTTAACTGCACATCTCCGGATAGTTCCACAGACATAGTCTCCTTGCCTTTAGCTTGAGAGGATTGTGGTAGGTCGCCACGCCCTTTATTGTTCATCCCCCACTTGCCTCTAGGGGCGGATGGTTCAAACTTTTTAGCCGACTTCTCGGCTATTTCAGCTTGTTCGACCAATTCTTTTCAGGTGTGAGCTTTGACAGCCCCCATGCGAACTTCGACTTGGTCTAGGAAGTTGTGTCTGCATGTCTGCAAGAGCATGGGTAATGGCATCCCTGCTGGCACATCAGGATAAGTTTCTGAACCGTTCAATGTAGTCACGAACAGATTCGCCCTTCCTCTGCACAGTGGAGAGGAGTTTGTCCATGGTTACCTCGGTATCATCCTCATAGAAACGAGAGAGGAACCGAGTTTCCAGGTCGATCCAGGAGTTGATAGAGCCCGGGGGAAGACTGCGAAACCAGTCAAACGCCACCCCCTTTAAGGTGCCAATGAAAAGCCTAGCCATTATGGCGTCATTGTTTATAACATTACCAGTCTGAGACCGGAAATAGTAGATATGCTGATTTGGCGAGCTCTTTCCATCATAGGTATGCAGCGTTGGCGGTTTGAACTTCGGTGGGTATGGCACCGAATCCCATTCCAGCGGATAAGGACGGACTGTCCCTACCTTCTTTAATTCATCCCTCTGAGCTAGGGACGCGATCTGAGCTTGGAGGCCCTTAAGGACTTCGGCGTCTAGGGAAGAACCCTCCTTGGATTTCTCCGGCTTTGGTTGCTCATTGCTGAAGTGTTCCTCCTCATCGCGATTGCTCCCGGCATCATTGTTATTCCGGTTATTGAGGAGTTGAGCGAGCATCTGTTGAATATTATCTAGAGCCTCTTGCTGAGTCTTGGAAGTTTGCTCCTGGGCTTCCAGGCGCCGACGAAGATCGTCGTTGACGTTATCAGCCATATTGACTGATGCTCTGTCTGTTCGCACCGAACTGACTGTCGCCGAAGAGGCGTACCCACTATCTTCATCTTCTCCGTCCGATGATTGGAGTGATCTTGTGGGCTGTGACGAGGCTAGGGCCATCGAGGAAGAAGGCTGCTCGTAATTGTAGGGTATCGCCACCCTAGATCTGGTGTTTCGAAAAACACCCTCTTCTTCATGCACCAAGACTTCGCCCAAGCCTGGGCTGTAGTCTGGATCTGGGGACTCTTGTCCTCTTCCGGTCATGTTGACGGATGCGGAGGGTAGATCTCGCGAGATGCTCCTTTTGCGATGTTTCACCGGGACTTGCACCGATAGTCGATCTAAAACCGACCGTCGTCTTGGAGGCGTGGCGGAGATTGGTCCCAGCCGGCAATGGACCGAGTGGAGTGTCAGCAGTTGACATCCTCTATGTTGGTAATAGGGGGAAGAGGTTTGTTTATCCGTCAACAATTTCCTCAAATCGGACCCGGTCGGGTCCCCGCAATCGAGCGCAAAGGCTCTTTTGGATCGCGCATAGGGCGACGTCCTGCTTCTTTTATCCCTGCAGCCGGGATTAGCACTGAATAGTGCTTTAGTTCTAGCTTCGCCATTAGACGCGAACTTAGTGCTTAACGCACTGGAAAGTGGAGCATGCTGCGGTGCTTTACCCGCTATGCTGTTGCGAAGGCAATTAGCCTTAGATGGCACTTTGGTTTCAGCTTCGCGGTCATGGACCCTGCGCGTACGCTGTGGTACAGTAGCTTCGTTCATGAGAACGAGGCCGGCGCGAGGCATCACTGCCCTTGAATTGGACGACGGTATGATTGCCGTCGTAACTTTATGATTGGAGCAGACAGGCATCTTGCCTTTTTCTTCGCGAGAGAGGCGCGGTTTAGGCGTAGCTACGCCTGAAGCTTCGGTCGGAGACTTCTATTTAGGCTTCCATATCCGTCTTGGCAGAGGAGACTTAGGTTCGCAAGGAACCTGATTAGCCACACACGAGGCTGAGGGGTGTTGGCAGAATTCTGCTTCCGGTTTCTGATTTGAAACCTTGGTCGTGGAAACCCTCCTATGCTTCCGTGCTCGAAGCATTGGGCCACCCCCAGAGAGGACTTCTTCAAATCTTGCTTGATCGAACTGAACCACCAAGTTCTTACAAGTAAAGGAATCAGACTGCGGACGTACTTCCTTGTTGCGTCAAATAACCACAGTAGGTTCGCAGAGAACCTTTTCAGTCTCCGCAGAGACTTTCCTTGAAGATATAGCCAGAGAAGCTCTGGCTGGGCTTTTCTGAATTCAGAGTTAGACCCGAAGGTCTGTTCGTCACATTGCGACACTTGATTCTCGACAGTGGAGAATTTCATCCCCAGCGGAGTCGCCATCTTGTTTTCCATTATGTTTGCAAAAGGGGAAAACTTACAAAAAAGAGTTTGAGGAGCTAAATTATAAGTATTCTTAAAAAAGATTACAAGTAGATCCCCTCAGAGATTCTGGAGAAGTGTGCCTATAGGAGTCTGGTCAGCGCGCGACCACTTTGTCCCTTTGACGATGCGAGCGATAAGATTCCCTTCTCGCCTGGTTCGGGGAATCAGAGAACAGAAGGTTGGTAGAACCCTCTTACTGCTTCTCAAAATCGCCTTCAATTAGAAATTCCTTCTCGCCTGGTTCTGGAGATTCCTTGAGAAGAAGGACGATGTTAGGGTATCAACACCCTGAATAGAGAAAGCATTCTCTAAAAGGTCTCTGAATTCGAGAGCGCACGGTGCGTTATGAAGAAGCCTCTGCTTGTGGAGTCCTCTTGTATGCCTCTGTGTCTTGATCGATCGATCCTCTTCTCTCTCTGTACCCCTGGCGGGCTATTTATAGGGAGAGCAGGGTATAATCGTCCCTTGAAAATATGGAAACAGATTGAATCGAATCTATTTAAAATCTGAAAAGTGGCCTTGCTGCGAGGCTAAGATCAGCTTCTGCGAAGCTAGAATTGGCAGGTCGGTTGATCTTCTCGATCCTTTCCATATCGTTGAAGGATTTCCCCTGATCCTCTTACTCGTTTTAGAAGAGTCAAGAGATTGTGGCAATCAACTGCCAAATTTGATCTCTGATTTGATCTTAATTAGATTTGATCTGATTGCTTCCGATCTCATCCGGAGATTTGATTGGTCAAAGGTTGACCGTGGCAGATTCATAGCGGAGCCGTCCGCATTGAGCTCGTAGCGGAGCTAGAGGCAGCTTCTGGCGAAGTCCGAAAGAAACCCTTGGCGGAGCTGGAAGTCCTCTGTGGCGAAGTTTGCGAGTTAGCTTCCTGGCGAGGCTTTGGATGGCTTCGAGGCGAAGTCGAGTGATATTAGCCTCTCAAGCGAGGCTATCTCTTTGGGCTCATGTGATGCTAAGTGCTAGCACCTTAGACCTGCTGAGGTCTGTTTAGAAACAATCCGGATTCACTGTCTGCTTGCTGGATCAGTGGAGTCTAAGTTGCTTCCTTGTCCCTCGGAGATGGGTGAAAAACTGGTCTTCAGCTCATCTGTCACTTGTCTTTTGTAAATGTCAACAAGTTTAGACATTGTTCGGACCAATAAGAATCTTGTCTTTTTTAAGTGTCAACAATCATGTGTTTATGTTTTGTATTTATCAAAACTTATTTTAGAGTTTATTGTCAAAAACATGGATATTTCATCTTATATATGTATTGGATCATATCCATACACACTAAGCTTCAAAAGTGTTTAAAATATCTTTTTGTATTTGAAGAAGTTTTAAAAAAATTATTTTTCAAATTAAAGATTGATTTTGAAAAATACGAATTTTTGTTTAAAGGCAAAATTTTCATATCACAAAAATGGTCAAAATGTTTGTAATATGTGTTGATTTTTTATCACACATATTTGTAATTCAAAGTATGTTAATGAACTTATTTTTGTAGATTTTATATGATTTTATGAAATTTTATTGAAGTCAAAAACACCAATTTTTTAATCCTAAAATGTCAGACCTAGCCTTCTGTCGGTCGACCAGCCAGTCGACCGAGACAGAAGTCGGTCGACCGGGCAGTCGACCGATGTGCATAGATACTGCACAACCTATTGGCTTATGGGCCGATCGACGGGCGGTCGACCGTCCAGAGAGCTTTGCTCTCTGGATCTGGCCCCGGTCGACTGGGCGGTCGACCGGCAGTTCAAGCCCAGGGCACGGTCAACCGGGCGGTCGACCGCAAGCCCCAAAGGTCAAAAATATGACCGTTGGCCGGTCGACCGGCCGGTCGACTAACTGCAGAATCTTCTGCTGAGTAGGCTGCCAACGGCTATATTTTGAGAGGCTATAAATAAGCCATCTCTTGGTGTTGTTTTCAACAAGATTTTGAGAGGGTTTCAAAGTCAGTTTTTTCCATTATTTTAGAGGTTTTCTCTACTTGTTTTAAGGCTAATACTTCAATATTCAAATGAGAGTTTTTCAAGAGTGTTTTCAAAAGAGATTTCTTGAGTATTTCACCACTACTCTATCTAGCTTTTCCCACACAAACTTGAGCTTTCCATTGCTATATCAATCCTCCTAGGATTTTTGTTGTGAGAGTTATTTTTGTGATTAAGAGAAGTGATCATAAGATTTCATCTTGTATTGTAAGGAGTTGAAGAGGTTGCGGCCTCGTGAAGAAGTGTTTTATGGTGATCAAATGAAGTGATCACCAAGTGTTCCGACGTATGGTTAGAGGAGTTGTAAAAAGTGCAACCTCGGCAAGCTAGTGTGCTTGCATGTGTTGTTCCTGCAGGAACAAGAGAGGAACTAGTGATCCAAGAGTTCTAGTGTGAACTCGTTGTAGGTGTTGCAGCACTGAGTGATCTTGCAGGATCAATTTTAGTGAAATCCTTCATAGTGTTGAAGGCGGAACGTAGAGCAAGGGTGCTCGAACCTCGAAACAATTCTCCTGTGTTTGTAATTGCCCTCTCTCTCTCACTTGTGTTTATATATCTTGCATGTTTATATTCTTTATCTCTTTATATGCTTGTATATATTGTGCTCAATTGATATATGCTTGGGATTATTTGCTCACACTTGTATTCAACTAAGAGAGTCATATTGGCACCTTAACTCTTAATCTAAAGGAATCTTAAGGAGATAGTCTAGAGCTTTTCACCAGAAATTCGGCTACACTCTTGTATTATACTTTTTGTGTTTAGCTTAATAGCCTTAATTTGCATAAATAGTTTTTAATTCAGCATCATTAGCATTAGATTAGCTAGTGCACCTATTCACCCCCTCTAGGTGTATTTTCAATTGGTATCAGAGCTTTGTGCTCTTGATTTGGGTCTAACAACCTTGAGTTAAAGATCTTCATTTTAGCTAATCATAATTTTTGTTTATGCACACACATGGATTTCATGACACCTCTCATGTTTGATATTCTTAACATTCATACTTGAAAAGTTAAGATGTCAATATACCTCAAAGCCCTAGAAATTCATGTTTATCTTACCACTATTAAAAATTCAAATTATTTTAATGGCAAACATCTAGAGGCTAATGCAAAAACCATCTATGCATTAAAGAGTACACTAAGTGATGATTATTTATATAGGGTTTCTAACTTTGATTCAGCTTTTGTAGTATGGAACACACTTGTCTCCCTTGGTGAACAAAAGCAATGCTATATGGGAAGTGACTCGGATGATGGAAGTGATACTTCCAACATATGCTACATGGTCCAAGGGAATAACCCCCTTAAGGTAAACTCTGAATTCGAATTAGAAGAAGATATTGACATGCCTTATGATGAGCTTGCATCTTTTTGCCAAAAACTTCTTGAAAATATGATTTATTAAAAATTGAAAACAATAAATTGAAGAAGGAAAACACTTCTTTGTTAAAAGAAAATGACTCTTTTAAAAATAAATTTGAATATATTTTAAAAGAAATGAAGTTTTGAAAAAGGAGAATATTTTCTTATCTTCTAAATTAAATGATATTTATGAAGGAAATAATTCATTGAAAAATAAAATTATTTGGTGGAAAATGAAAAAAGACATTGTTATGAAAGAAAATAACCCTTTGAAAAGAAAATTTGTTTTAAAAGAAAAGAAAACATGTCTAAAAAGAAAAAGATTGTTGATTCTCATACTAATATCTTTTCTTCCAAAATTAATAATAATATTTGTATTATGAAAAAGAATATTGATTGTTTGGGCTCCATTTTGAGCCAATGTGCTATGGATCACAAGAAATTGGAATCCATGTTTCGTAAGAAACAAATTTTATATGTTCATGCACAAACCCCATGGCATACATATGCACTCCATGCTCACTCTCACACCACTCATATGCATGTAAGAGTGTACAAATGTACACATTACGGCCGCAAAGGCCATTTAGCAAAGTTTTATTTTGATAAGATAAATCATGTAAATTTTATAAACAAAAATATTTGGGTTCCTTATAATACTAACCCCCATGGACCCAAAAAGAAATGGGTACCAAAATCTCCACCTCTTGTGTTTGATGTAGGTGTGGGCTCTCACATGACGTGAGAGGCATGGTGCCTTGATGGTGGATGCGTTTGAGCTTGATGGACACTACAATTTATGCATCACTATCAAGGATGTTTGGTGAGAGGACCACCATGATTTGGAGACTTAGACAATAGTTCATATGGTTTGATAACTATCTCTAACTTCTATTTTAGTTTACATGCTTTTACAGTTGATAATTTTAGCATGTTATGATTTTATGTTAAATAATCATGTTTTGTACTTCATGTGGTGAATAATTGTTTAGATGTAGTTTTTATTAAAACCTACGTTTATACTTGTACAAGTAGTGAGCTACACTTGATTATTATATGTTTATGCTTCATTACTTATTTGTACTCATTACATATACATGTATAACCTAGATTTGATGATTATTTTATTTATACTTATTTTTCCTATTTTGTACATGTTTTGCTTCATGTATAAGTTATTTTTGTCTAAAACTAATAAATATACATGTATACCCTTGAGTCACTTGCCTTCATGCAAATTCTATTATAGACTCGTTTGTATTTGAGATATGTATGTATATTTTTAGAACATACATATACCTTGAAGTTTGTTTTTAATGAAAAATAATTTTTTATGATTTTCATATTTTTGATAAAAGAATTTTATGTTTATTTTGAGCCTTATTGATTATTTCATGAATATACTATTTACATGATTCTTGTGCACTCATATTATTTTTGTTTACTCATATACTTATTTTTGAGCACATTTTTTAGCCTTATAAATCTTGAGTGGCAATTTTTGTGTACCTAGCAATGATTCAGGGGATATATGATTTGGTTTCATGTTTTGAAGGATCTTTAACTAGTTTTGTAAAAATTATTTTAAACTAGTTATTTATTCTTCACTTGGTAGTGTTTTCAATCTACAGCTATTTACAAATCTTACTTTTGAAAACTTCTACACTTTAAAGGGTGGATGGATGGAAGACCATGCCTTATATACCCTTATTGAACATCTTTTAAACTTGTACATGAATAGGGTGGTATTATGAGTTATACACATGATCTTCATGTTATTTCATTTTTGTATACTCATATTTGTTTCTTATATATGTATACTTCAAATTTAAATTAGTATCAATTTCAATTGGTATATTCAATTTCATACATACATATATATGATTTGATTGTGCTTGTTTTTACAATGTGTTTACATTTTTAAGTACAAATTATGTTTATATTAAGCTTGAGTTTATTCCAAATGTTAATTGGTATCTTTCAAGCTTATACATTGATTTCAATTGGTATTAAGCTTGAGTTTATTCCAAATATTAAGCTTGAGTTTATTCCAAATGTAATTCATATTTTACCTTCAATTGGTATCAAAATCTACTATTGGTATCTTAAAAAAAATTATTTTTTCGATAAACAGTACCAACTTTGCTTTGTCAACTATTATTTGATTTTATTGGTATCAAAATTCATTTTGTTGACCTCAAGAAATTTCAAAAACTTGTCTTAAAAAGTGATTTTAAAATTTGTTGATATATATTGCCTATATGTAATGGGAGCTTAACATCTCTTCTATATATAGATTCATGCTGAGTGTATCTCACATTGAGGAGCTTGACCTCTCTTCTTTACGTGATACACGTGTGTAGGGGAAGCATAACATCTCCGTTTATACATTGTATATTATACTTTATGTAGGTTAAGGTCTAGTCATCCCTTCTTCATGTAACGCATGTATGCGTGGGGAGCTAACTTTACGCCTCTCCTCTTCATGAATGTGTATCGCATATACATCTTTATTGTTTGATTGTCCTCACTTCTTTGTTGATGAATTGATAAAAGGGGGAGAAGAATTTAGTGAGTTTTATATGCATGCTTAATATTTAGTATTTTTGCATATATGTTTTTGTTTAAGTTTATACACATTATTGAATATCCTTATTGTTTATTACTATGCATGAGTTAGGAGGAGCATCTATGAAGTTTAACTTTAATCCGTGTATATATAACTCCATGAGTTTTGTTATCATCAAAAAAGGGAGATTGTTGGCCCAAAGATCCATCACTCTAGTTTTGATGATGATTAACTCATGTAGTTATAGTACTAATGATCTTGTGTTTATATAGTTTCAGATATTTGATTAAGATCTTAATCGGTGTTTAGCTTCAACAAAAGATTCGAAGTCAAGTTTTGAAGTAGCACGTGTTGATTCAAGAGCTCGCGCATCAAGATCGCATCATGTACTCAGAGGAGTCTAGCTCATTGGATCAAGGTTTGCACCAAGTCAAGAAGTAAAAGAAGATTTCAAGATAAGGTTCTCAAGACTTGTGTCATGTTTGTAAGAGTTAAGATTTTATATTTTAGATAAAATATAAAGGATAAATTAGTTGTGGAGTGTTCAAGCTCATACGCACACATAAGATTTTTGGAAAATACCGTTTGGATTTTGAGCTTCAAAGTATATATCTTTATGTTTCATGAATAGAGTTCATCAAAATGATTTTATATAGTTTATATGTGTTTTAGATTTCATTCATACACATGTTGATTCAAATATTTAGAAAAACTAAATTTGATGTTTCTATATCATGTGTTTAAGTTTTGTATTTATCAAAACTTATTTTAGAGCTTATTATCAAAACATAGATATTTCATCTTATATATGTATTGGATCATATCCGTACACACTAAGCTTCAAAAGTGTTTAAGATATCTTATTTCTTATTTGAAGAAGTTTTGAAAAAATTATTTTTCAAATTAAAGATTGATTTTGAAAAATACAGATTTTTTTAAAGGCAAAATTTTCATATCACAAAATGGTTCAAAATGTTTGTAATATGTGTTGATTTTTTATCACACATATTTATACTTTAAAGTATGTTAATGAACTTATTTTTGTAGATTTTATGTGATTTTATGGGATTTTATTGAAGTTAAAAAGACCAAGTTTTTAATCCTAAAATGTCATACCTGGCCTTCGCCGGTCGACCGCTGGTCGACCGAGACAGAAGTCGGTCGACCGGGTGGTCGACTGACGTGCACAGATACGTGCATGGCATATTGGCTTGTGGAGCAGTCGACCGGCAGGTCAACGGTCCAGAGAGCTTTGCTCCCTGGATCTGGCCCCGGTCGACCGAGCGGTCGACCGGCAGGTCAAGCCCAGGGCACGATCGATCAGGCGTCGACTGGCAGGCCCCAACGGTTAAAAATATGACCGTTGGCCGGTCGACCGGCCGGTCGATCGACAGCAGAATTTTCTGCTGAGTAGGCTGTCAACGGCTATATTTTGAGAGGCTATAAATAAGTCATCTCTTGAGGCTGTTTTCAAGAAGATTTTGATAGGGTTTCAAAGCCAATTTTTCTCATCTCTAGAGATTTTCTCCACTTGTTCTTGGGCTAATACTTCCATATCAAAAGGAGAGTTTTCAAGAGTGTTTTTAAAAGAGATTTCTTGAGTATTTCACCACTACTCTATCTAGCTTTTCTCACACAAACTTGAGATTTTCATTGCTATATCAATCCTCCTAGGATTTTTGTTGTGAGAGTTATTTTTGTGATCAAGATAAGAGATCATAAGATTTCATCTTGTATTGTGAGGAGTTGTAGAAGTTGCGGCCTCGGTGAAGAAGTGTTTTGTGGTGATAAGTGAAGTGATCATCAAGTGTTCCGATGTATGGTTGGAGGAGTTGTAAGAGGTGAGGCCTCGGCAAGCCAATGTGCTTGCGTGTGTTGTTCTTGCAGGAACAAGAGAAGGACTAGTGAGTCCCAAAGTTCTACTATGAACTCTTTATAGGTGTTGCGGCACCAAGTGATCTTGCGGGATCGATTTTAGTGGAAATCCTTCATAGTGTTGAAGGCGGGGACGTAAAGCAAGGGTGCTCGAACCTCAAAATAATTCTCCCGTGTTTGTGATTGCTCTCTCTCACTTGTATTTATATATCTTGCATGCTTATATTGTCTATTTCTTTATATGCTTGATATATATTGTGCTCAATTGATATATGCTTGGGATTGTTTGCTCACACTTGTATTCGATCAAGAGAGCCATATTAGGACCTTAACTCTTAATCTAAAGGTAACTTGAGGAGATAGTCCAGAGCCTTTCACCGAAAATTCGGCTACACTCTTGTATTATACTTTGTGTGTTTAGCTTAATAGCCTTAGTTTGCATAAATAGTTTTTAATTCCATATCATTAGCATTAAATTAGCTAGCACACCTATTCACCCCCTCTAGTGTATTTTCAGCACTCAGCTACTTAGAACATATAGCATGTCATTGATTTTCGTTGATGAGATCTCATGCATAATTTGCATCAATATAGCCTTGTAATACCCTAGGCTTTCCCGTTTTAAATATCTGACACACCAAGCCTAGTCTCGCAGTCCCTCGTAGGTATCGTAGCACCCACTTTACTGCTTCCAAGGTTGCTTTCCTGGATTTGACATGAACCGACTTGATGTACTAACTGCATAGGCAAAGTCAGGCCTAGTGCAGACCATAGCATACATGAGTGATCTCACCTCACTAGCATATGGTACTTGAGCCATCTTCTCCTTCTCTTTCAGTGATTGTGACACTGCTTGGAGGATAATTTGAAGTAACCTGCCAAAGGAGCAGTGACTGGTCTTACTTGTGCCATATTGAATCTTTTCAATACCTTGAGAATGTAGTTCTCTTGGGATAACCAAAGTGTGCCTAAGCCTCTGTCTCGATTGATCTCCATGCCTAAGTTCTTCTTGACTTCTCCTAAATCTTCCATGTCGAATTCCTTCATTAACTGAGCTTTAAGCTTCTGATTATATATCTTGTTTCTCACAGCAATCAGCATATCATCCACATATAACAGCAAATATGTCAGATTATCATTCTACTTGAAATAGACACAATTGTCATACTCACATTGGTTGTATCTGGCCTTGATCATGAAAGAGTCAAATTGTTTGTACTACTGTCTGAAAAACTGCTCAAGTCCATAGAGGATTTATTTAGAAGACACACCTTGGTTTCTTGTCCTTCCTGAATGTAACCTTCAAATTATCACATGTATATCCTTTCCTCCAGCTCATCATGCAGAAACGTTGTTTTAACATCCATCTACTCCAACTCCAGATCAAACTGAGCTACCATCGCCAGCAACATCCGAATAGACGTATGCTTGACTACATGAGAGAAGATCTCATTGTAGTCAATACCCTCCTTCTGAGCATATCCCTTGGCAATTAATCTTGCCTTGTATTGCTCTTTGTCCTACTTGCGAAAGCCCATTTGCAACCTATTGCCTTGAAATGTTTTGGAAGATCTATCAATTTTCATATTTGATTTCTATCTAAAGACTTCATCTCCTGTTCCATGGCTGTAATCTACTTATTGTGGTCATCTACCTCGATTGCCTCCCTGTAACTACTAGGATCTCCTATTTCTGTTAATAATGTGAATGAGATATGATCATCTTCCTAGTCATACCTTGTTGGTAGCACCGTAACTCTTATTGATCGCTCAACAGTCTAGGTTGCTCTTGAGTAGCCTCATGTTCATCTCTATTTGAATTTGAGGAATCGTCATCTGACCCGCCAGGCCTTTTAAGGGCTCTGTGAGAGCTTAACTCTCTTTTTCTGAGTGTTTACTGAACTGTCTGAAACTCCACCTTGTGTTTTGTCCTCCATCTCTAACTTGTCTTGCAACGTGGATTCTTCGTCAAAGATCACATCTCTACTGGCAAAAGCACTCTTTGTCTCGGGATCCCAAAGTTTGTAACCTTTGACTTCTTTGATGAACCAATGAAGATATACTTCTTAGTCTTGGACTCCAGTTTATTTTTTTCTGACTATCAACCAAAGTATACGTCAGGAAACCGAAAATCCGTAAGATTGAATAATCCACAGACTCTCCTTACCATATCTCCTTTAAGATCTGAAGATCAACGGTTGTTGATGGTGACACGTTTACCAGATAGCTTGCATGACTCACCGCTTCTGCCTAAAATCCTTCTGACATGTCAGCTTGATACTGCGAGCACGCTCTGTAAGTATCTGATTCATGCGCTCTACTACTCTATTCTATTCTGGTCACCCTGGAATACTTAGCTGGTGTTCAATGCCTTTACCTGTCAAGTAATCTTTGAATTCTGAGGAGGTATATTTTGTCAGACCTCAAGACTTTCACTTTTCGCTCCTTCTGATTCTACATCATAAGTTTTCACTCCTTGAAATACTTATGATTTATGTTTCAAATAGTATACCCAAACTCTGTTGGACAAGTCATCTGTGAACGTAATATAGCACCCCGATGGAAACTACTGGTGAATATTCCCCATCTGTGTGTATGAGATCTAGCAGGCCCTTTGTCTAGTGCTGAGATATGGAAAAAGCTACTCTACGCTATCTACCCATGATGCAAAATTTGCAAAGATCGAGTTTGCGATATTTGAAGTAGAGCACCTCTGTTATATATGAAAGTACACCTAAAGGGAGGTGAATAGGTGTATGGCTAATCTAATGACAAATGACGCGGAATTAAAAACTAATTGCAACACACTTAGTGTAACCAAAGAGTGTAGCTGAATTTTCGATGAAGGGCTCTGGACTATCTCCTCTAAATTCCTCTAAATAAGAGTTGAGGTACTATATTAAGCTCTCTTGATTGAACACAAGTGAGGCACACAAATAAATTCAAGCATATAAATGATATGAACAATATGAAATGATGCAAGGCACAATATAAGAGAGAATTAGAGATAGTGGATCAAACACAAACACAAAGATATGTTTCGAGGTTCGAGCACCCAACTCTACGTCTCCGCCTTCACACAGAAGGATCTTCACTATATCGTCCACACAAGACTTCCCACACAGGGAACCTCCACTGAAGATTTGGGCAAATACACCTTGGGAGTACACAACTTCTCTCTCAACAATACAACCTCTACACTTAGAGGCAAGGCACAAAGCCAAACAAGATCAACCTCACAATTGAGGGATAGGCACTTAGCCAAACAACAATCAACCTCTCACTAGAGGGATACTCAATCACCACTTCCACAATCACCTCTCACTAGAGGGATATCAACACAATCACCTCTCACTAGAGGGATATCACAAAGTATGGAAGGTTTACAACTCGGTGATCTCAAAGACCACAAATCAATTCTTTCTCACAAAACAATGATCCTAGTGATAGGATAGATAGATAGCTCAAGTGTGAGAAAAACAAAGAGTTTGAAAATCAAAATCACAAAGAAAAACTCTTGAGAAAAACTTCTAGAATAGCTATAGAAATGAAGATCAAAAACCAATCCCAAAGACTTCTCCTTTTCTTGATTTTTTCAACCCTTTTAAAAACAAATAAAGATCAAATCTTTTGACACTAAAACTCTTTTAAAAACTTGCTGAAAGATAGAAAATTTTGTTCTTGAAATTCTTGGTGAAAACAGCTCAAGAGTGGGGTATTTATAACCTCCACAAAATTCTGCCCGTTGCAATCTGGAAAAGCCCAGATTGCCCTTCCGGTCGACCGGGCGATCGACCGGCCAACGGTCATATTTATGACCGTTGAGCCACCGGTCGACCGGCCAGTCGACCGTTGGCTGGAAATAGAGAGCAGAGCTCTCTGCCGGTCGACCGGGGCCATTTTCAGAGAGCAGAAGCTCTCTGGCGGTCGACCGGGCGGTCGACCGGCCTCCCAGCCTGGGCTACGTGCATGTTCTGTGCACGTCGGTCGACCGGACCGGTCGACCGACTTCTGCCTCGGTCGACCGGGTCCGGTCGACCGTCAGACAGCCTGGTCCAACACTTATAGGGATTAAAAACTAGGGTTTTTATCTTTGATTAAATCCCATAAAATCACATAAATTTCATAAAAATCAGTTCTTATTAGATCTTTGAAATACAAATATGTGAGACAAAAATTCAACACATATTTCAAACAATTTGAACCATTTTTGTGTTCTTGAAAATTTGCCTTAAACCAAAAACGGTATTTTCTAGAAACCAAACTTCTAAAGGAAAATATGATTTTTCTATAAACTTGTATAAATATAAAAACATGATATTGAAACAACTTTGAAGCATATTGTATATGAATAGAATCCAATATACATGAAGGATATTATATCTATGTTTTTGACATTAAATCTAAAAATAAGTTTTGTTTAGATACAAAACTCGAAACCATGAAATAGACTATCAAAGTAAGTTTTTCTAAATAGATGAAGCATAGATGTATATAGATCAAATCTAATATACATTAAACCATGTAAACTTGTTTTGATTCTATCTATTCATGAAAACCATATATATGAAAAAATCAAAACCGGTTAAACTAAAAACCAAAATATGAAACTTTAATCTTGTGTGTGTATTATGAACTAGAGCATATCAATACTGTCTAATCTTTACACAAGATCTAAACATAATCTTAAACTAAACAAACCGATGTCGTCTTGTAGAACTCCGTCTCCAAGTTAACTCGATCAAAACACAATCCAACGAGCTTGACTCCAACCGAGTGCTAGATGCGATCTTGACGCTCGAGCTCTTGAATCACCATGTGAAAGCTCCAAAATACCTTTGTTGAAGCTAATCACCTACTAATATCTTGATCAAATATCTGAAACTAAATATCACAAGATTGTTAGTAACTATAACTACATGAGTTAATCATCATCAAAACTAGAGTGAATGGCCTCTGGGCCAACAATATAGGACTTGAAGATCTCGCTTGCTCATGTGTCCAAGACGTATGTGCTAAAATCTTGTAGTATCCTCCTTCTTCGTTATTGCTGAAGCGTCACCAATAATAATACTTTTTGTCATCTTGTACAAGTTTATTATCCGTTTATTTTTGAGAATCATCATGGAGCCCTTAGTAACTTTGATACCTCATCTGCACCTAAAAACTTGCACCCTTGATCTCCCAAAACTCTCAATGAGAGAAGATTCTTCTTTAAATCTGGAACATGACGCACGTTCGTGAGGGTTAAAACCTATCCATCAAATATCCTCATATGGATGTTTCCAATGCCAACTGTCTTTCACATGGCGTCGTTACCCATCAAGATAGAGCCTCCATTATAAAACTTGTATGTACTGAACCACTCCCTTTTTGGGCACATGTGATATGTGCACCCCGAATTAAGTAATCAAATATATGATTACTTATTATTTTTTTAACTAAGGGTAAGACATCACGTGGATTCTCATTTGCTTGTTCGACAATCCCAGCTTGATTTGGCTTTCCACTGGTACTAGGCCCATTGGAGTTCTTACAGCCTTTCTTCTTCAGCATCTCCTTATATTTCATATAATTCTTCTTGATGTGCCCTGATTTTCTGTAATAGTAGCAAGCAAAACTGTTAGAAGCCTCTGAATCTCTTTTGTGTCCCCTACTCATTGATCTTTCCCTCTGACCCTTGACAATCAGTCCTGAGGTCTCTTCTGTAGAATTTATCTTTTTCATTAGCTCATTGTTTTGAAGCATCTGTCTGATATCTTCTAACTCTAAGGTCTCCTAACCATACATGATGGTAGTCGTTAAGTGGTCATAACTTGATATAAGAGAAAAGAGTAACAGAAGAGCTCTGTCTTCTTCTTCTAGCTTAACCTCCAGAGCCAGTAAGCCGCTTAAAATTCTATTAAAAGTATTTAGATGTTGTAGAATAAGTGTACCTTCCTTCATCTGAAGGCTGTATAATTGCTTCTTCATGAAGAGCTTATTTGTTAAATTCTTTGTCATGCAAAGGCTTTCCAGTATATACCAAAGACCAACAGTTGTCTCCTCGTTCATGAAGTTGTAGAGGTCCTCAGTTCATAGGCATAGTTGATTGTCTCCTCTGCGAGGAAGTCAATGCTATTTCACTTATCATCATCCATTTTTGATGGTTTCTTCTCAATACCAAGCAGGGCCTAATGTGTGCCCTCCGTCACGAGCAACAACGTTACTCGCATCTTCCACAATAAGAAGTTGGACTTCCCATCGAAATTCTCCACTCGAACTTGATTTTTGTGGTTGTCTTGCTAGCTATTGCTTTGATACCAATTGTTGTGATCAACGCCAATACAACAAGAGAGAAAAACTGATTTGAAGACTCGACAACAGAAGCGTAGAAGATTTACCACTAGCAAGCAATCAAAATAAATCACCATAAAATACAAGAACACTAGGTTAAATGTGGTTTAACATGAGTGCTTAAATCCACGGGGAGAAGGGAAGAAATTATATTGAAAATAGAGAAGAAGAAAATACAAAAGTTACAAGAATATCTCTTTCACACACCTCTCAATAGTGGAAATCTGAATTTATCTTGAATTCTTGACTTTTCTTCAAAGGTTACCCCAAGAGGCTTATATAGGCTCATAGGATGATCCTAATTCAATTCAAACTTCAGTAATACAATCAACAACTCAGAGAAAAAAACTCGAATCCAACTCAAACTAGAGATAGAACCAGAAAAGAAAATTGTCAGAACTGTCATAAGTCAACTATACTCAAGTATAAGTCAACTTATAATGTGTATTAGTCGACTATACCAAATTATCAGTCAACTAATCTAAGAGAATCTGAGAATCTTACTTTCTGTTTGAAAATATTAGTTGACTATATTGTAAAGTATAAGTCGACTAGTCCAAACATAAATTGACTATTCGATTGATAAGTTGACTTATAATGTGCATAAGTCCTATACATGCTCGTGCTTGATCTCTGAAGTTTGTAAAACCGCCACCTGAATCAGAATTCTTCTTTAATGAATATGAGGCACTCAAAATACTGTTTTCCATTAAAAATTTAGTAGAGTAAAACTTACAAAAAAAAAAAAAGAATTGAGGAGCGAAATTACAAGTAATTCTTAATAAAAAAAGAAAATTACAAGTAAATCTCCTCTGAGATTTCTGGGGAAGTATGCGGGTAGGAATCTGATCAGCGCGCGATCACTTTATCCCTTTGATGGTGCAATCGGTCAAGTATGCAAGCCTTCTCGAGCGGATTTTCTTCTCGCTTGGTTTCAAAAATCTTCGAGGATGAAAGGCGTGTTGAAATCCTGAGTGAAAAAGAACTGAATCTCTGAAGTTTTGGAAACAAGAAGCAAGAGGCACTTTGGTTTTAGATCTCCTCGAAATCTTCTAATTCTTCAGCCAATCTCCTCCCTTTCTTCGCTTAGCAAAGGGCTATTTATAGAAAAAAAATAGGGGTGTAACTGTCCCTTAAATTCAGTAAGACTGAATCAGTCTATTAGCTTCGCGCAAGGCTAAAAATAGCCTTGTCGTGAGACTAACTGCGAGCTTCCGGTGAAGCTAGTAAGTTCGTGCAAACTTGCACGGGCTCCTAACAAGCACCACAGGGCAAGAAAGTGATGCAAAAGCGTGAAACAGACCACCCTTTCATCCTCGAAACACCGGCCAGCAGGGTCCCTTTCAAGTGAACGGCGCTGGAAAGGATGCTTTGCTCCTGTAGATTAGTCAGTCGGATCAATCAGTAATGGTGAAATTGTCCACACCACAGGAGCAGAATGAGAAACTGCTCAGCTACCCCAGCCCGCCGCACACGAAAGCAGCAAAAGAAGAGCGAGCGCGCTACGTATGCAAACAGCACGCTACGCTAGAACGTTCTGTACCACGCAGAGAATGAATACGACCTTTATTCATGAAAGAAAGTGAGTCTAATTCGCTCTTCTCTTCTCTGCTGGGTTAGCATCATTGGATGCCGCAATCCATGCTTCAATCTGGTCAAGGAATTGGCATTGTTAACCAAAGACTGAACCGAACCGAGCTCTATTGCGTCAAACTGACATTATGTCTTTATTGATTATTGATGGAAGCCCTAAGTTCATAGAGGGCAACTGCGGTTCCTGGTTGAGTGAAGGTCTTTATCTATCTAAAACAGATAGAAGAACCGAGTGATCAAAAAGGCTGCTTGCCATACATTGGGGCGAAGTAAAAGATCTTAGTGATAATCTCGTCCATCGTGATCGACGACCAACCTTCTCTCATTTAGAAGGGGTTTTCAGGTGTAGTCTTTCAAAATCCATAGGATGAAGTGAAGCTTCAAAGCTAAGAGAGAAGGGAGAATTTTGACCCTCCTCGAACCGCATAATGGAGTAAAGTGTTTTAGGGTTGAAGCCAATAATATATGTAGCTTAGAATGGGTAGGTCTCTAAGAGCACTCTCATGGCTTAATTGTCTCTACTTAATGTGGGACGAAGTGGGCAGGTGTAACCGCCCACTTAAAGTGGCATTAACGCCACTAAAGTAGCAGGGTTCAACCTATTAATCCCTCGTGGGATTTTGAATCGGTCTTTGCAACCTTAAATCCTTGGAACATAAAGAATGAGGTCATCTTCCCTTTCCATATGGAAAATTCAACCCTTCAAATTTGGGTGGGGACTTAATACTAGAAAAGTCGTGTGATGCCATGAAAGCAAGCAAATGTATGAAATATGTAACAAAAAATATAGCCAACAAGGATCACTCTAAGGTGTTTAAACTAAATCTAGAGTACTATACTCTGATACCAATTGAAATCACCTAGAGGGGGATGAATAGGTTATGGCTAAAGGACTACGGCAAATTATGTGAAAATGAAAAAAACTAAAGCTATCTAGCAAAATAATGAATAAAGATACAATCCAAAGCAATAAATACAATATGGCATAAGATGTATCTAGCATGAGAAGATAAAATACTATAGAAGCATGTAAGATATTAAAGAGTGAGTTGAGTATAGAGAAAGAGAGAGAAGGCAATCGCAAATATAAAGATATATTTCGAGGTTCGAGTCACTGTTCTACGTCTCCGCCTTCACCGCAATAAAGGATTTCTACTATGGTTTAATCGTGTGAGATCATCACCTCTACACGTTCTCACAAGAACGATCAGACCCGCAAGTCCTATCACTCGGTGTTGCAACACCTACAATCACGAACCCGCAAGCTCGTTTGAGGTCGCAACTTCTACAACACTGTAATACAAGAAGTGGAGTGATCTCTCCTGGATTACAAATAGCTTACAATACAATCATATAACTAAGGTAAGAATTTGAAGCTCAGAGAATGCATGTGAGTAAAGCTTTGATGTATATGGAGTGAAGAGACAAAGCTATAAAAATTGTATTGGATTTTTGGCTCAGAATGGTTTTCTTTTGAAAATCTTCACCAAAAATACTTGGGAATGTTGACCAAAAATCTTAGTAAAAGTTCTTAAAGTTTTCAAACAGTACCCCTATTTATAGAGAACGAAAACTGATGGATTAAATCCAAATAGTTGTTAGAAATTAACCCAAAAAGGACAGATTTAAAATATTGTTATTTGGGATTAATCAGGCTCTAAACAACTTGCCGGTCGGCTGGACGATCGACTGCCAACGATTAGATTTTTGACCGTTGGGGGTTCCGGTTGACCGAACGATCGACCGATTCTAACAGAGACTTCATGTGTCTCAGTCGGTCGATCGGTCGGTCGGCCGACGTTGACAAACATAGAGCAAGCCTGACGTGCACAAGATTTACTTGTGCAAGTCATGCATAATCGGTCGACCGGTCAGTCCGCCGGCAGAGCGAACAGCTCTGTCTGTCAGTCGACCAGGCGGTCGACTAGAACAGGGCCAAAAACTTAAATAAAAATATTTTGAAAATCCTCTTTAAATTCCTCTAAATATCTTTGATAAATACTTATAAAAATAAGTTCATGTAAATTGCTTGTGGCACAAATATGTGTGATCATAGATCAACCAAAAAGGTAAAGAATAGAACTTGTTTTAGTAAAGAAAGAAATTCCTTTACAAAAAAATATTTTTCAAAAATCATAAATCAAAACACCGTTTTGATCTAAAGTATCAAAATTATTTTCAAAATTTAGAAACCGAAACATAATAAATATCTTGAGTGTGTGTGTGTGTGAATCTCTTGAGCTATCAAATCTCTAAACTTGATTTTAACAATCTAAATCTTACATTGACAAATAAAGAAAAAATAAATCTTCTTGATTGCTTCAATCTTGAAACTTTATCGATCCCTTGAGTTTGACTCCAAACTTGAATGTTGTGATTTATCTTAATGTTTGAGTTGTTGGATCACTTTGTAATTAGGTTAAAAACATGTGAGTCTTTTGTAGAAGCTAAGCACATGATTGAAACACTCTTTATATACCTAAAATTTATATAAACAAAAATTCATTAGTACTAATAACTTCATGAGATTATCATCACCAAAACTCGGGTGAAGGACATTTGGGCCAACACTGTTAGGGTAGGGTTTGAGGTTTGGGTGTTGGCTAAGAGAAAGAAGAAGAAGAAGATAGATAACTTTGGGATTTTTTGATGATTTTCGAAAAGATTTTTTGGGATTTGCTATAGTATATTTTTTTTTATTGGAAAGAAGAACACATATGGTTTTGTAATGGATCAAATCTTTTTTTTTTTTTTTTTTTTTTTTTTTTTTTTTTTTGCAGCAAACTAGTTTGAAAACGGTCTAGGGTTTTGGATTTTTTTTAGAGAGAGGCTAGGGTTTTAGGAGGGGAAGAAGAAAATTTAAAGGGAATTGAAATCAAGAGCTTTGAAATCAAAATTGATGTAAAACAAATGGATCGCAATCACCTTCAAGCAATGAAAAAAACTAAGGTTTTGCAGATAAAACAAGAAAATGGGAAATAGGGTTTAAGAAAATGGATAATTTTCAGCTTCACACCCTTTATACTACGGACTTCACACTCCAATCTCAAAAACTCAAGGATCAAGAAATTTTAACTAAAATTTTTAATTCATTCATTGACTACTAATAAAAGAAGTTTGAGATTTATTTGTATGCTTTACATAAATTCAATTTTCATATATAACTGATGTGGTACTAAAAGCAAAATTAAAGAAATCAGCTAAGCTCAAATACATTAAGGAGAATAACATCCAGCAAATAGTGTGATATCCTTGTCAAACTATATAAGATATTTAATAAAGTAGACTAGTCACTCATTGACAGAATTACAGGTCATTGAAATATAGGCAAGTCTCACGATTGCATGTACTTTTTTAGATTGTCAAATGTTATTCTAATAACTATAACTTTTATTTACGTTAACTAATTGAAATAAGATAGTGAAGCAAGACTCATAAAATCATTCATATATTTTTGTATCTCCATTATGTTTTATGCTTCTAGATCAGTTAGGTTGCTTTCTTATCTTTTGCGTTCATATTTGAAAGTCAAACCCAACAATTTTTTTAGTTTGCAATTTACGGATTCGTGTTCTATCATCTATCTTAGAATTAGTGGGTGATACAAATTGTATCGTAAAATCATCTACTCTTTGCGAACAGTTATGATTTTCTCCGAGTGTAACGTAGTTATGAACTAAATGAATCCCGAAGATATGATGTTAAATACTGATGAATCAATCATAATAGTCCTAGGGGTGTCAAATGGGGCGGACCCGGGTCTGAGAAAAAGTCATCCGCTAGAGGCGGTCCGGCGGGTCGTGCTAGCGCCCGGGCCGGCTCGGCTCAAAAGACAACCCAACAGCTATAATATCCCCCGTTTGGCACGACCCAATTGACACCCTAAATAGTCCACAAAAATAATGAGCGATTAAAATTATAAACTTGAGACGTCTGCAAGTCCTAATCAAAAGGGAAGCTTTAACTTCGTTATCTTTCAGCCTATTCTAACAAAATGACCATATGCAGCTGCCTTTTTCAGGAGCGGCTCAATTTTTAGGGAGGCCTTAGGCGAAATTTTCAAGTAGGCCCTTATAAAATATACTTAAAAAAAGTAATTAATATTAACTAATATTTTATTTAATCAATATTTTATTGAAAAACAATTCTTCTAGTTTTTTGAGATGCAAAATTTTTAATCAAGATTTTGTATCAAGTTTTGCTAACGTATTTTTTTTCTATAGAGCAGTTGCAGACACTGTCGGCTTTTTCTAACGAAAACAAATTGCCCCCATCAAAAAGGTGATGAACTTGACCTTCCCTCTTGTCCCAAAGAAATCACATTCTGTATGCGCCACTAAATCCAAGGAGTTTCCAATGACTAGCTTTGATTCTTTCATCCTTCATTGGATTAAAAGCAGAAACAACTTCCTGCAGCCCACAACATCACAGTCGTGTATACACGACCTGCAGGCACCAATGGCTGAAGATGGATCCAGGGCCGAACAATCAACAAGCAACTGGCTGAGCAATGTCAATGCGCGGAGCACGCTACTGATGGTGGTCACGCTCATAACCGCCCTCTCGTTCCAGATCGCCGCCAACCCCCCGGGGGATTCTGGCAGGACGACGGGAACGGCCATGTTGCAGGGAACGCCGTCATGCAGGACAAAGAACCGCTGAGGTACAAGGTGTTCGTGATAACGAGCACCTTGTGCTTCAACGCATCGATACTTCTCATCTTGCTGCTCATCAGTAACAGTGTTAATATGTCTTTAATGAATACCCACCCTAAAAGCCACCAATAGCTACCCTAAGAAGATCATAGCCGCCCTATGAAGATCTTAGCCACCCTAAGAAGATCATAACCGCCCTATGAAGATCATAGCCGTCCTATGAAGATCTTAGCCACCCTATGAAGATCATAGCCACCCTATGATTTTGATGTGTGAAATGATGAAGGGTTTGAAGGTTTTGCCTATAAACAGGCACCATATTGCATGAGATTGGTAGTAGCAAGGAAGTGAGAAGAGAGTTGTCAAATTTTGTAGTGTTCTCTCCTTTCTCTTGTCATTCATCTTCCTTTTGTGAGTTTGGGTTTCATTGGGCTTGGGTGAGTGAGATTTGAGTTGTAATCTCTTGTATTCTCCCCTCTTTTGATTAGTGGATTCCTCTTGCTGTCTTCTACGTGGACGTAAGTCACACTGACCGAACCACGTTAAATACTGTTGTGCTGTTCTCTCTGTTTCTATCTTTTATATTGCTATCTGTCTCTCTATACTTGCCATCTCTTGTATTTGAAGCCCACTGCACCAACAAACTGGTATCAGAGCTAGTGTTATCTTCTTGTGGGTTTCCTGATGGCTTCGGCAAAGTACAAAGTAGAGAAATTCGACGGGAGAAATAGCTTCAGTTTGTGGAGAGTCAAAATGCGGGCTCTCTTGGTGCAATAAGGCTTGTTGAAAGTCTTATCCGGTAAGGACAAGTTGCCGGAATCCATGTCCGAGGATGAAAAAGAAGAACTCGAGATGAAGGCGCATAGTGCCATACAACTTTGTCTAGCTGACGAAGTTTTGCGAGAGGTTGCCGATGAAGATACTGCCGCTGGTTTGTGGCTCAAATTAGAGAGCTTGTATATGACAAAGTCCCTGACCAACAAGCTCTACTTGAAGCAGCGCCTCTTCACTCTTCGCATGAAGGAAGGTACGCCAATTAAAGACCACTTAGATGAGCTCAATAAAATTCTCATGGATTTAAAAAATATTGATGTTAGAATAGATGAAGAAGATCAGGCTCTCATCTTATTGTGCTCATTACCTCCTTCCTTTGAAAATTTTGTTAATAGTATGCTCTATGGTAGAGATACACTCTCTTTAGAAGATGTCAAATCAGCTTTACATTCTAAGGAGTTAAGACAAAAGGTGTCAGTTGTAGGAAGTGAGGATCAAACTGAAGGCTTGTTCGTCCGTGGTCGTACGGAGAAGGGTCGAGAAAAATCTCGAGGAAAATTCAGATCTAAATCTAGGTTAAGAAAAAATGTTGAGTGTCACTATTGTCATAAGTTTGGACACTATAAAAAAGATTGTTTTAAGCTCAAAGAAAAGAAGATGTAAGGAGTAAATCTCAAGATGAGAAATCTTCAGTTGTTAGTGTTGCAGAAGAATCCTCCACATCACATGAGGTTCTTTCAGTTACTGTCCTTGATGCCCGTTCACGAGATGAGTGGGTTCGTGATTCAGGTTGTTCTTATCACATATGTCCTCACAGGGACTGGTTTGTGACTTACCAACCATTGATGGTGGTAATGTCCTAATGGGAAATAACATGCCCTGCAAGACAATTGGTATTGGGTCAATCAAGATTAGAATGCATGACGGTATTGTTAGGACATTGAGTAATGTTCGGCATGTGCCGGATTTGAAGAAAAATTTAATTTCTTTGGGCACCCTTGACTCCAACGGCTATAAGTTTTCAGCTGAAGGTGGAGTTTTGAGAGTTAGCAAAGGCTCTCTTGTTGTGATGAAAGGAAAGAAGATGGATACCCTTTATATCCTTCAAGGTAGCACGGTGACAGGTGATGTCGTTGTGTCAATGTTAGAAGACCCAGACTTAGATACCACTCGTTTGTGGCATATGCGGTTAGGGCATATAAGTGAGAGAGGACTACACATGTTGAGTAAGCAAGGTTTGCTTTGTGGCCAGAAAATAGGAAAACTTGACTTTTGTGAACATTGTGTTTTTAGCAAGCAGCACAGAGTTTCTTTTGGTACAGGTGTTCACAGGACTAAAGATACCTTAGACTACATCCATTCAGATGTTTGGGGTCCCTCTCAGGTTCCATCAAAGGCGGAGCTAGTTATCTTCTAACTTTAATTGATGATTATTCCAGAAAAGTTTTGGTGTATCCTCTCAAGCATAAGAGCGATGTGTTTGCTACCTTCAAGCAGTGGAAGGCTATGATCGAAAAGCAAACAGGAAAGAAGGTGAAGCGCCTCAGGACCGATAATGGAATGGAGTTCTGTTCCATGGAGTTTGATCAATTCTGCAAAAATGAAGGAATTGTGCGGCATCGTACAGTTCGATACACACCACAACAGAATGGAGTTGCAGAAAGGATGAACAGGACACTGTTGGAGAGAGCTCGGTGCATGCTCTCTAATGCCGGTTTGTCAAAATGTTTTTGGGCCGAGGCAGTAAATACAGCTTGCTATTTGGTAAATCGGTCTCCCTCTACAGCTATTGATTTTAAGACTCCTGAAGAGGTATGGTCTGGTACCCCTGCTAATTACTCTCATTTACGAGTATTTGGTTGCCCTGCTTATTTTCATGTAAATGATGGTAAGCTTGAACCTAGGGCAAAGAAACTATATTTCTTGGTTATGCTACTGGGGTGAAAGGATACAGGTTGTGGCTTCCTGATCCTAAGTCACCTAAATTTATTATTAGTAGGGATGTTACTTTTGATGAAAATTACATGCTTCAACCGAGAAAGGAGTCTGTTGTTGATATTACAGGTTCAGGAGAGGAAGCAAGCAAGCAGGTGGAGCTTGAGAGCAAAGTTACAGAAGGAGTGCAGGAGAGCACTCGCGTTGAACCAGTCAATGATGCTCAAGGTTCAACTTCAGGTGATACACTGCAAGAACAACAGTACAGTATTGCCACCGGGAGAGCAAGAAGGCAGATCCGTCCACCTAAGCGATACGCCTATGCAGATATGGTCGCTTATGCTCTAAGTGTGGCAGAATCTATTGAGATTCCAGAGCCTTCTACCTACAATGAGGCTATCAGTTCTGATGAGCTGCAGAATGGACTGTTGCTATGACTGAAGAGATGGAATCTCTTCACAAGAACCAAACATGGGAGTTAGTGAAGCCGCTGAGGGACAGAAAATTATTGGCTGCAAATGGGTCTTTAAGAAGAAAGAAGGAATTCCTGGTGCTGAGTCTGTAAGATACAAAGCACGCTTGGTAGCCAAAGGCTACAGTCAAACAGAGGGGGTCGACTTCAATGAAGTATTCTCTCCAGTTGTGAAGCACACCTCTATTCGTGTGTTGCTAGCCATGGTTGCTTGGTTCGATCTAGAGCTCGAGCAACTTGATGTGAAAATAGCTTTTCTTCATGGCGAGCTTGAAGAGCAAATCTTTATGCATCAACCAGAAGGATTTGTTATTGAAGGCAAAGAAGACCATGTGTGCAGGTTAAAGAAATCTCTTTATGGTTTGAAGCAGTCACCTAGGCAATGGTATTTGAGGTTTGATACTTTCATGATTGAGCATGGCTACTCTAGGAGTAAATATGATAGTTGTGTTTATCATCGGAAGCTTAATGATGGTTCTTTTGTATATTTGCTTTTATATGTTGATGACATGTTGATTGCAGCTAAAGACATGTCTGAAGTTGATAAGTTGAAAGCTCTACTCAAACAAGAGTTTGAGATGAAAGATTTGGGAGCAGCGAAGAAGATTTTGGGAATGGAAATTCACAGGAACAGGAAGAAGGAAATTGTTCCTATCTCAGAAGAAATATATCGAGAAGGTGTTAGAGAGATTTGCATGCTTGATGCCAAACCTGTGAAAACTCCACTTGCTGCTCATTTTCGACTTTCAGCAGATTTGTCTCCTCAAAGTGATGAAGAAGAGATGTACATGTCTCATGTTCCCTATGCCAGTGCAGTTGGAAGCATTATGTATGCTATGGTGTGCACTCGACCGGACATTTCACATGCAGTTAGTGTCGTAAGTCGATATATAGACAGGCCAGGCAAAGGCCATTGGCAGGCAGTGAAATGGATTTTGAGATATTTAAAAGGATCTACTAATATTGGTCTGTGTTTTGCCAGGGGAACTAATTCTGATTGTAAAATTGCAGGATATTCAGATTCAGATTTTGCGGGCGATTTAGATAGAAGAAGATCTCTGATAGGTTATGCTTTCACTCTTTCAGGTAGTGCCATTAGTTGGAAGGCGACTTTACAGTCGACAGTTGCTTTGTCTACTACGGAGGCAGAATATATGGCAGTTACAGAGGCAGTGAAAGAAGCTATTTGGTTAAGAGGCTTGGTTGAAGATCTCGGCTTACACCAAGGAGTAACTACGGTGTTTTGTGACAGCCAGAGTGCTATACATCTGACGAAGCACCAGATGTATCATGAGAGAACCAAACACATTGATGTCAGGTATCACTTTATTCGAGAAATTGAAGTCATCAAAGTTAAAAAAAATTGGTACTGCAGATAATCCAGCAGATATGATGACAAAGCCCGTACCTTCGCACAAGTTCGAGTATTGTCTCGAATTGCTTGGTGTTCAAAGTGGCGAAGGTTGAGCCCGTCGAGGCTAGAGAAGACAGCAAGAATCCAAAGGACGCTTGATACAGTTCAAGTTAAGGTGGAGAGATTTTTTCTATTCATTCAAGACAAGGTGGAGATTTGTTAATATGTCTTTAATGAATACCCACCCTAAAAGCCACCAATAGCTACCCTAAGAAGATCATAGCCGCCCTAAGAAGATCATAGCCGCCCTATGAAGATCATAGCCACCCTATGATTTTGATGTGTGAAATGATGAAGGGGTTTGAAGGTTTTGCCTATAAATAGGCACCATATTGCATGAGATTGGTAGTAGTAAGGAAGTGAGAAGAGAGTTGTCAAATTTTGTAGTGTTCTCTCCTTTCTCTTGTCATTCATCTTCCTTTTGTGAGTTTGGGTTTCATTGGGTTTGGGTGAGTGAGATTTGAGTTGTAATCTCTTGTATTCTCCCCTCTTTTGATTAGTGGATTCCTCTTGCTGTCTTCTCCGTGGACGTAGGTCACACTGACCGAACCACGTTAAATACTGTTGTGCTGTTCTCTCTGTTTCTATCTTTTATTTGCTATCTGTCTCTCTATACTTGTCATCTCTTGTATTTGAAGCCCACTGCACCAACAAACAGGCCGCTGAGCTCCGGCTTGTTCAAGTGGCTCTGTGTTCTGCATCGCGGACTTGACGCTCGTGTACCTTGCGTCCCAAACAAGCGGCTTTGCCGTCAAAGCAAGCGCTCGAATGCGTGGGACAGTCATCATGGGAGTCTGTGTGATTTTATTTGGAGCATACATTGTGGTGTTTGATGAGGATATTGACAAAGATGAAGCCTAGCTCAGACGGTAAAATATCAAAGATGTGTTGTGGGAAGTCTTAATTTCAAATCTAATCGTTTCGTGATATCTCGTTGCTGCAAGAAAAATATAATAATAAGAAATAAAGAAAAGGAACTGGATTAGGTATTTCATTTGCTTTTGCTTGTTATGTATTTTTTATTGAATGAATAAAGCTTTAAGGTGAATGTAATGCTCATCCCCTTCGTCCTGAAGAGAGAATCTCCTCCCTTTATAAGTACTGCAATCTTCTCCAAAAAGAGAGAGTACTGAGATTATATTGATTCTTCCTTTCATCTAAGTGAGCTTTAACTTGGGTCAACTTCATGGAAGTTGGAACATAACTCAGGTGGTCTGATAATTGATTCGAATCTCAAGTATCACTTGAGATTCAACTAGGTAATTAACTTAGCTTAGGTGGTACAGTACTTGATCCGAATCTCTTATGGTTGATTTTTTTTTTCCCTTATTAAGCAAGTGCTCTTTGACAATCATTGACTGTTTCCCTTCACATATTGTGGTTTTTTTAAAATCTTTTAAGAGAAGGTAGTGAAGAATAGCAAAAAGGGCTTGATCTTCAAAATCAATTTTAATTTCTATCTTATCTAATATCTAACTCATTAATTGTAAAATAAAATTCAGTGATATGAGACATAAGAGTATACCTTCTTTAGAAGAAAAAGATGTGATGTCTTAATTATGAAAAGAAAAAACTCATCAACAACTTCATCCGTGAAGCACAATTGATTTGTACTTGGAACTCTCTTTCATCTACTCCTCCCAATCTTCATCTTTCATGTTGGTTAGCTTCTTCTCGTTCCTTAAAAGAGGCTTCTTCAATTTTTGTTGAGTCAGTATGGTGTTATCTTGGTCTTGCAACATTTAAAATTAATGACACCACCAAACTCCTCAATATCAAACTTGCCTGAAGTAATCTTGATGTCTCGACTAATCAATCCAAAAGCTCTATATTAACAAGTCTGATATTGAAAAGTTGAGTAAAAATAAAGAACACAAGTAGAAAGTTGGCTCCTTTCATACATGATACATAATGCAAGGAACAATAACTTATTGACTGCTAACAAGAGGAAAAAGAGTTCATAAACTTATACTAAAACCTGCATGTTGGTGCATCAGCCTGCTTAAGTCAATGAATTGTTGTGATCGTAAGTCTGAACAAATATTTCAGACTTGGAGCACCAAAAATCAAAATTGCCATCTTGACATAATGCTATGTCAACCAAGTACAATGAAGAAAATTTATACGTGATAGAAGTTTGTTACTACAATCTTTCAAAGAACTTAAGTATGCCACTTTTCTCGCTCTTCACACTCTTATGACCATTTTTGGATACAGATTTCTTCTGAATTTTATCTTTCTTGACTGACAGTTTCGTGGGAGGCTTAGACTCCACAGTTACTTGTGACTCTGGCGATGAACACAGAGCATCAGCAGATCCTTCGACGTTCACCATCAATGCGGAAACTATTTCAGCGCAGCTCTCCCCCTCTTCTGCAGTCGCAAGCTCTAGCTTCCTCCGCTTGAAAGGATTGTTATTGGGTATTTCTCTCCTAAGTTCTTCATCCTTTACAACTTGCTTACTTTCGATGGGAGAAACCAATTTTCCAAGTGCAAGAGCATCCTTCCTATATTTTTCTTGATCCAGAATTATCTCGGTTGTACCTGTTCACATTCACAAAATAAACATGATCACTAATTAAGATATCACAACAACCTGAAAATGTCATATTATCGTGTCTCATAATATGCCAGGCTGAAGCTTACTAGTGCTCTTTTGGTTGCCAGATGGATGTGCTGAAAAGATTGTGATGCAACTATCCTGTGTCGAGGTTGTTTGGGTTTCATTTGAGTCTAGTTGATCCAAACTGGGGTGTTTTCAGTATCATAGTGTGTTTCAGCTTCAGGAAAGTGTTTGAAAGCTTCATGGTAATAGGATTCAGGTGGCCTTCAGCAATGGCAGCAGCTATCGATGGTGGGAGGTCTCTTTAAAGATTGCAAAAAGTTAAAGGAAAAAAAAAAAGATGCCTCAGGAAATAATAAAGGAACACATAGCTTCACAGGCCAGTTAAGGAGAATGATTAATTTCTATCTGTGTTTATTAGTGAAGATGCAAACCCAGTGTCAAAATTATCATTTTTAAAGATAGGATACGGTCCAAGAAGATTAAGGTCTCCATTCAGAGATTGCAAATGCTTCTGTTCTAATGGCTTCAAAGGCTTCAATGATTAGTTTCTGCATCATATCTGAAAAACAAAGCCTAGTACATAATTTTAGTAGATCCTCGATGCAGTAGGATGTTGTGCACCTGTAAAAGCACGGGGCAGAAATTGTTAGTGAATTGCCAAAATCATAAATGAAATGCCATACATTCGGGCATGGTGAAAGACGCAATGGCTTTTCCAAATAACTCGCTATAATCTTCTGGCACTTGATATCTCTTGTCAAGCTTTAATACTGACAGTACCTGACATACGACAGCAGGAGATAAAAATGAGTCAATTAAGAACATCATCCTGTTCTAATGTGTTATTTGACATATTTGAACAAGTAAAATACATTGCTTAAACTTATGAGCAATTGTTAATTATAGTAACTAGTCATGATTCCTCGGGGGGGGGGGGGGGGGGGGGGGGGGGGGGGGGGGGGGGGGGGGGGGGGGGGGGGGG
>JAVJIF010025153.1:0-59194 GCA_038442645.1 Agave tequilana | reverse complement strand
AGCTTAGGCTCTCACCTCTATAGTACAAACAAGCAGCAAATTCTAGTAATTTGCTATTGCCAACTACAATGTACAAAGTTATCTAGTCCTTCTAGATTCCTTCTTGAGTCCTTCTTGATTCCTCCTTGATTCATACCTTGTATCTATTATGTCCTGAAATCCTTCCATTTTTCCAGTTCCTTCCAGTCATCTTCCACCAACTAGATATGGATAGAAGATCGGGCCGTAATCACTCTGGGCAAGCATCGAATGGAACCGCGGGGGAGAATGTCGACATTCTGAGGATCATTCAGACGATGATGGAGAACCAGCAGCAGCAGACGGAGCTCCTCCGGCGAGAGTTGACAGCTCCTAAAGGACAAAGGCCAGGGAACATATCAGACTTCAGACGGTTGCAACCAGCCATATTCACGGGTGAAGAGAAACCCCTGGATGCTGAGCAATGGTTGACCGACACCTCAGATTTGTTGAATGCAGCCAGAGTTCCTAAGGAGAATCAAGTGGAGGTCGCCAAGATTCAATTGAAAGATGTAGCCAGAACTTGGTGGCTAGCTGAGGAAGCCAGATTGGAGAAAACCTGTCACTTGGGACACATTCTCCAAGAGTTTCTATAGTAGATTCTTCCCTGCCACAGCTCAGAAGGACATGGAAGAGCAATTCATCAGACTTCAGCAACGGGATCGGTCCGTGGATGAGTATGCCGCGGAATTTCTCCGACTTAGCCGCTTTGCTCCGTACATGGTGACTGATGAGGAGAAGCGGGCAAGCAGATTCCAGCAGGGCTTGCAGATGGACATACAAGTTTTCTTAATGCCCCAGCAGCTGAAGACTTATTCTGAAGTTCTCACCATAGCTCGAGAAGTAGAGCGTGGACTGGAGAAGAAGAGATTGACTCAGATGAGGAACCAGGCCAAGAAGAGGCCTTTTGAGTTGATGGATGAGGAGGATGCAGATAGGGCAACCCAAGGCCCGATGATTAAGAGACCATTCCAACCTCCTCTGTCTTAAATAATATGCAATTTCTGCCACAGACCCGGACATTATAAGAGAGATTGTCGAGTGGCCAATGGATTATGTTTGGCATGTGGAGCAGGGAGTCATGCGCTCAGGGATTGCCCGCACAGAAAGTTTGGACAGGTGGCACCAGTTAGACCAGCACACCCAGCCCCAGCACTTCCAGCTCCGCCATTGAGGAGGAATCCAGAACCTGTTGATCGAAGAGTTCCATTTCCACCCCAACGGTATGATCATCAGCAGAGAGGAATGAGAACTAGAGCAGATCAGGGTAGAGGCCAAGGTTACATCATGGCGGCAGAGGCATCAGATGACAGCAGCAGAGGGGAAGACCTGTATCCAGATCAGGAACCTTAAGGATATCATGGTAACCACTGCCCCGGATCTTGTATTTGAGTTGGTTATCTTTCTAAATATTTCCCTTATCATTCTCTCATTGTCTATCCTAGTCCTTCACGTGTTCACCTTAACCTGTTTTGGATTTATGAAGCCTTTATTCCACCTTTGTCCTCCTTGTGTTCAATTTACCCCTTAACGAAATTGCGAGGACGCAATTTTTTGTAAGGTGGGTGGATTGTAATACCCCGTTCCTGGAATACGTACTTAGTTGCGTATTCAGTTTTTCGATCGTATTTTTCGTTTTACCTTCTGTATTTAACCGATTTCAGTTTCAAATATTATTTTTCAAAATATTAGATTTTCTATGATTTTCTGGATTTTTTCCTAAATTAAAAGGAATTTCTTCTAAACCGGTGTCGGCCAGTGCCGCTGACCGATCCCTGGATTTTTAATTTACAAACGGTTTGAAATTCTAGATGGGTCTTTAGACATTATGTCTTAGAATTACATTTCCTACCTAAATGCTTTTTCTGAGGATTTTATGAATTTATGAAAATTCCACCGGAGTCGGTAGATATTGGTTCCGGGATTTTTAGTTTTAAAACTATAAAGTATTTCTTAAAAAGGATTTCACTATGTTTCTTAATATAATATTCTTGATTTTGATAATTATTTCGGGTCGTTCCGAGATACTTGAATTTCGGACGATTCCGGCATTTCCGAAATGTTTTTCGCATCCCCGACATAAACCTGGGTATCAGTCTTTTCAACAGTTTCATTTCTTGATTCCAATAAAATATCTTCTCTCACAATTTCTTTTCCTTTTTCTTTTTCCTTTTCTTTACTTCTTTCCTTCCTCCACAAGCCAAGCTTTTTTTTAATTTTCCAATTTTCCAAAAATTCCAACTCCACACAATTCCACCAACTCCCTCATTATTACCCCTCTTTCTCTCTCTCTCTCCCATGGCCGGCCAAGTGGCCAAATGAGGGACACCTCACCCTCCCCCTATTTACACAAAACCCCCTCTTTTCTACACTAATTGCACCTCCTTCACAAAATCCCAATCTTATATAAACTTCCTTTTCATTTCTAACCCTTCTTTTTACTTCACCTCACCAAAGAAATCTCCTCCACAAGACTTCATCTTCATCTCAAGCTCAACCACCAACTCCAAAACATCTCCAAGGTCAACTCCAAGGTCATCTCCAAGGTCATCATCTCCATCTCAAGCAACATCAACTTTTGATTTGGGATCGTTCTTGGTGATATCGTCGACCACAACCATTTCGAGTTCATAGAGCTTCGATTAACCGATCTAGGTGAGTAGTTTACTCACCAAGACTTGTAAACTTCTTGGCATACTTGTGTCTACTTATCTTGTACATTTGTAGCTTCAAAATCACACCTTTTGATCATCCAACACAACTTCAAATTCTGTTCTGTACGCTGTTTTCTGACCACGATTAGTCGACTTGACCTAGGGATTAGTCGACTAACCCTTTTACTTGAAACGTAACCTTTTTCTGGAACACAGTTTTAGTCGACTCATCTTAATTATTAGTCGACTAGAAATCTTTATTAGTCGACTACTCTTTTTACCCTAGTCGACTAACTTGTCCTGAATCAGAAACCAACCCTCTGTATCACAGTTTTAGTCGACTTGACCTTACTGTTAGTCGACTTGACGTGTCTGTTAGTCGACTACTCCCTTGACCCTAGTCGACTAACCTTTCCCTGAAACCAACTCCAACTCTCTGGAACCCAGTTTTAGTCGACCAGTCCAGACTGTTAGTCGACTAACCTCTATTAGTCGACTAACCCTTCCACCTAGTCGACTAACTTTAGCTGTTTTGTATAGTTAATTTCCTTCTTAAGTTTGGATCTTATGCTTGGTACATGTGCTATATACTGTTCTTGCTTGTACTTCATGACTTGTACTTCATGACCTGCCACTTGATGTATATCACCTCTTGTCACTTCATAATTCCATGTTCATGTATTGCCTGCAACTGCTTGTGTTAGGGTAATTTCACTCTTGTACATGTACCATGCCGGTGATATTCTTACTTCTTTATCGTGCACCATGCGTGGCCGGCCCTTCGTGGTCGTTGAACTTTGTGCTACTTCTGTGTTACCACTTGCCATGTCATTACCTCAGTCTTATCAGTTTCTTACTTCTATTTAACACATGTATATCACTTGACAATTGAAGGCCCTCATGTTATGTCATGACTTACCCAGACTATTATCAATCTCTTGTCATGTTTGGTTGTTTGTTAAATATCATCACCCTTGTCATGCTATCTCTTGACACCAAGCATGATACACCTGATTCTTATAATTATCACGATAATGGGAATGTAGTACCTGATTACTTGTTATGATTCCAGTTACGTATTACAGTTATGATCCTGCTCATTCCCTTAATCTGATAATTATGTTAATAAACCATAAAAAGGACAACTTGTATGGGGAATGGGAGGAAGTGATGGATGCCGGAATGATATCTTGCTTATAGTAATGGAATAAAATACTGACGGTAAGTGTTAGTGGGACTTAGGGCCCACAGGAGATTAATGTTAGGGGGACTTTGGGCCTCACTGGTTCCAGGGTATGGAAACTACTATAAGAAGCTCTATCAGTTCTCCATCTATTTCCGGTAACGACCCTCGACTTGCTTATATATGGATGTATGTGTGTTGGGATGTACACCCGGACACATACCGAGATATATGAGTCAGACGAGTAATAATAATAATTTATATTCCTGTTATGCCTGTTAAGATACCCGTTATGGATCTTGTTATGACTCTTGGTACTCTTGTTATGACTCCTGTGACTATTTCCTTATGCTTGTTATGATGCCTATTAGGACTCCTGTTACTCCAGTTAGGGATTCCTGTTATTCTTGTTATGTATTCCTGCTATGACTATCGTGTGATTTGCAACTCTGATTCTATACGCTTGGATTTCGATTGCATGAGATAAAAGTATATAGATGAGGGGTTCTTTGTTTGGATTATTCCTTCGATGTACCAGTCTCATGGGACCGTGACTTAAGCGTATACAATCAATCTTGCTTGAAATCAACTTTACTCTGGATTTCCTGTTTTATAGATGTTATGTTTTATTTGTTCATACCTGCTATCCTTGTGTTCTAACTCTCCTACTCTTGTTTCTTAGCCATTTGGCTGTAGCCTGTTCATTGTTGGGAGGTCCTGACTCCCTTGGATTTTGTATGTTCAGGTTTGGAAGCTTGGATCGAAGTGGAGCTGTCCACAGCAGATCAAGCTTTTCTTAGTGAGCTGGCAGCCTAGTTCCAGTTCTTTCGTGCCAGACTCCTCTTTTGACTCACGGGATCTTCATCCTACTCGTGAGCATTTTGTATCTTTATTGTATATTTTACTTTTGGACTTGGTTGTGATAAAAGACACATGTGTTGTGTAATAGTTTATCATATCCTGTATAACTTTGTATTTGTACTTTTATGTTGGCATATGTATGTATACCACGCTTTGTATTGTACTCTGATCCTTGCTTGTACTTTTATGCTTAGCGTATATACGTGGGGGCATTTTCTGACCTACGTATATACGTTGCAGTGACGTCTCCGTATCCGTGGAATCGGGGCGTTACAATGCATTTAATACCGCTTTATATTTCATCAATCGTCTACCTACATGTACTCTTCAATTCCCTACACCGTATACCAATTTGTTTAATCAACCTCCTAAATATGATTTTCTTCAGATTTTTGGTTGTGCATGCTTTCCTTATCTTCTCCCATATAATACCAATAAACTTTAATTTCGCTCCAAAAAATGTGTCTTTCTTGGATACTCCCTTAACCATCAGGGTTATCGTTGTCTCGATATTTCTACGGGCCGTGTCTATCTCTCTCGTCACGTGGTATTTGATGAACACTCATTCCCTTTTCAAGATATCTTTTATGCACAATCACCATCCAACATTCACCCAGACTCCTTTACCCTCTTACTTAGTTCTGATCCAGTGCCATTCACTCAAATTCCAACACCACCTACTCAGAACTCTCCATATCAACATACCTAACCACCTAAGTATTGCCAATACATCCAACTATTCAGTCTTTAACTTCACCACTACAACAACTTCCCATTCCTACACCACCTCTCTCTACAGCATCTTCGACCCATAAGATGGTTATCAGGAGCCGTACATAAATTGTTAAACCCAATGCCAAATATGCTTTGCTTGTGACTAATGACTCTGATGTTGAACCCTCATGTTTTAGTCAGGCCGTTAAACAAGCTGCTTGGAGAAAAGCTACGGAAGCCGAGTTTAATACTTTACAACTCAGCGAGACATGGTCGTTGGTGCCAACACAACCACGTATTAACATTTACCAAACAAATGAGTCTTTAAAATCAAACGACGGCCAGATGGATCTGTTGACAAGTACAAAACTCGTTTAGTCGCAAATGGGTTTCATCAACAGGATAGACTAGATTTCACTGAAACTTTTAGTCCAGTTGTCAAGCACACTACTATTCGTACAGTCATCACATTGGCAGTCAATCACCACTGGCCTATTCGTCAACTTGATGTTCACAATGCTTTCTTACAGGTTCTTCGCAGAAGAAGTCTATATGCGACAGCCTGCAGGGTTCGTAGACCCCAATTTTCCTCATCATGTTTGTCATCTACACAAGTCTCTCTACGGCTTGAAACAAGCTCCAAGGGCATGGTGTAAACGCTTCTCTGACTATCTTGAAGACATTGGATTTCATGAATCCAAGAGTGATTATTCTTTATTCATTTATCTCCATCAAGACAGCCTCATTTTTTTACTAATTTATGTGGATGACATATTGATCACAGGAAATAATTCTACAATTATTTCTCAGTTCATTGAGAAGCTTGGTACACAATTCTCGATGAAAATTTTGGCAACCTATATTATTTTTTTGGAGTGGAAGCCAACTATGCTAATGGTGGTTTGTATATCTCAGACAAAATACATCACCGATTTGCTACTTCACACACAATTTCAAGATGCAAAACCTATTAATTCTCCTGTTTCTGCCGGGAGGAAGCTTAGTCGTTATGATAGTGATCCCTTGCCTGATGTCTCAATATATCGTAGCATTGTTGGTGCTCTTCAGTATATCACCTTTACCCATCCAGATCTTTCATTTGCCGTGAACCAAGTATGCCAGTTCATGCATCAACCCACTAGCTCCCATTGGATGACTTTCAAACGTATATTACGTTATCTAAAGAAAACCCCAACTCATGGTTTGTTCTACAAAACTGGCGCTCTTTCTCTTCAAGAATTCTCGGAGGCAGATTATGGTGGTGATCCAGATGATAGGCATTCAACTGGTGGTTATTGTATCTACCTTGGTGGTTGTTCCCTTTCTTGGAGTGCTAAGAAATATCAAACGATCTCCCGCTTTAGTACAGAAGCAGAGTAGTGCCAATTAGCTTACACGACGATGAAAATCTCATGGTTGCGCTCCCTGTTCCGTGACTTGCATATCAGTCTCACAACCCCCATAATTTGGTGGGATAACATTAGTTCCATGTCCTTTGCCTCCAATCCTATCTTTCATTCAAAAATGAAGTATTTAAAAATTGATTACCACTACGTTCATGATAAAGTCCGTCGAGAACTCCATGTTCGTTACATTCACACAGCCGACCAAGTTGCAGATATTTTCACAAAGGGCTTGTCTTCAGCTCAATTTGCTTTACTCTCTACCCAGCTTATGCTGCGTGAACGCCCCATCAGCTTGCGGGATGTATAGGAAGATCAAGTTTCTACCAGATTCCTCAACTGAAGTAACCTCTTGACCAAATTCATGAAGTGGTTAACAGACTCAATAACAACAAAATCAGATCTTCAAGATCAAAATCACAATAAGAATCAGTTAGGGAGATCAATATCACAACACGAATCTGTTATTCTCATGATCATTTTCACGATTTTCTATTTTCTCTGTAACAAATTATAACAAGCTGATATATCTGTAACACAATAAATAGAGCAGAGATTTATACTACAATGACGTACTATGATTTAAAACCATTATCAACTTAATTACAAACATCTCCAGGAGAAGTTGTGTTCAGAAATCTAATCACACACTTGTTATTATTTGCGGTGTGCCTTCTTCATTTTTTTTTGGGTGGCAATATCCGCTCCTGGGACGTTGCAGAGAGAGAGAGAGAGGAGAGAGGGAGAGACTGGTCTCTGCTGTCTGCTGTCAGCTCAATGGCGGAATCCTGCAGAGATCGATCGTAGAAAAAACCCTAATTAGGTCTCGATCTCTCAATCACCCCCTTTTCCTCTATCTCTGTATCGATTCAAGCTCATCACTTTTTACTTGTTAAATTTCCAGATCTGAGGGCATCAGCTGATTGATTCTAGGGTTTCCAAATGATGAGAGAAGATTTTTCAAGATGAAGGAAGGTTTTGTATAGAAATTAGGAATTTATGATAGCGGCGGAATATTTTATTGACGAGTCTGAGTAGTTTCTAGGGTTTCTCTGCCCTAGAAAAGTTTTGGGTAAAGATTGAATTTTCTCTCTTATCCCAAGATTGAAAATAATGGAGGATGTGTCAAAGTACTTGCACAACCCCGCGCACCTTGCGGTGGCCCGGCGGGATCACCTGGCGCTCCGCCGCCTCGTCTCGACCCTCCCCCGCCTCCCCAAAGCAGGCGAAGTCACCACGGAGGCCGAGTCCATTGCCGCGGAGCTCACCGCTGACGCTGTCTCTGCCGTCATTGACCGCCGTGACGTCCCCAACCGCGAGACCCCCCTCCACCTCGCCGTCCGCCTCCGCGACCCAATCTCGGCCGAAATCTTGATGTCCGCGGGCGCTGACTGGTCTCTTCAGAATGCCCAGGGCTGGTCTGCCCTTCAGGAAGCCGTCTGCACGCATGAGGAATCGATTGCGATGATCATCGCCAGGCATTACCAACCTCTTGCTTGGGCCAAGTGGTGTCGGAGATTGCCAAGAATCGTGTCATCCATTTCGAGAATTAGAGATTTCTACATGGAGATCACGTTTCATTTCGAGAGCTCGGTGATTCCCTTTATAGGAAGGATTGCACCGTCCGATACTTATAGGATTTGGAAGCGGGGACCGAATCTCAGGGCAGATATGACCCTTGCAGGGTTTGATGGGTTCAGAATCCAGCGATCGGATCAGACTTTTCTCTTTCTAGGAGAAGGTGTGGCCGCAGACTCAAACACCCCGGAATTGCCTCCTGGCTCATTGATTGTTCTTGCACACAAGGAGAAAGAGATCACCAATGCTTTGGAAGGGGCTGGAGCGAAGCCCACGGAACCTGAGGTGGCTCATGAGGTGGCATTGATGTCGCAGACGAATATGTATAGGCCTGGGATTGATGTTACACAGACTGAGCTGGTTTCTCACTTGAATTGGCGGCGGCAGGAGAGGACAGAGATGGTTGGGAGTTGGAAGGCGAAGGTGTATGATATGCTTCATGTGATGGTGAGCGTGAAGTCAAGGAGGGTTCCCGGTGCAATGACGGATGAGGAGTTATTTGCGGTTGACGCCGAGGAGAGGATGACCAATGGAGGGGACCACGAAGAGGGGTTGGATGATGTGTTGACGGCAGAAGAGAGGAAGCAGTTGGATTCTGCTCTTAAGATGGGTAGTTTGGAGGGCGGTGATGAGGAGGAGGTGAATGTGGTGTTGGATAGTGTGGATGGTTCTGAATCTAATGGTGTTACAAAGGAGAAGAAGAGTTGGTTTGGTTGGAATAACAAAAAGGCTTCAAAGAATATCAGAGAGGATGCTGAGGACCCAATGATCCTTAAGAAGTCCTCAAAGTTGGCACCGGAGAATGGCCATGCTAAGTCTGAATCCAATGGCAAGGAGGAGTTAGCAGATGTTAAAAAGGGGAAAGAGAAGAGCATGGGGAAGAAGAAGAAGAATGGAGTCACCGGCGATAAGCATGAAAGCGAGTACAAGAAGGGGTTGCGTCCTGTTTTATGGTTAACTCCCGACTTCCCTTTGAAAACAGATGAGCTTCTTCCACTACTTGATGTTTTAGCGAACAAAGTCAAGGCTGTGAGGAGGCTCAGAGAGCTTTTGACAACTAAGCTACCTCAAGGCACATTTCCTGTCAAGGTAACCCAATACGTGTTTTCTTTTATCATGATATGTTATTAATGGTTTCTTCCTGCCCTTTTCCCATTGGCTTCATTTCTCTAAAGTGTTGTCATGTGATTGATACTTAAATTAGCCAACTTTTATAAATTATTCTGACAGATCAATCCTTCTTCCATCGGTTACACAAAACCTCTAAATTTTAGTTCCAGAGGGATTTGTGAACTTTGGTACACTTATGATTATGGGCAGACCTCTGTCAATATTATTTTTAGTTGATTAGGATCTACAATATGCATGTCAACATTTTATGAAGTTCTTGTGCAGAAAAGATCATCATTTTGGCAGACAATTGCAAGAGGTCCAAGTTTCCTTTGAGATGGTTGATTTTTAACTGATCGTCCAATTGCTTCTTTGGCATTTGTTCATCCAAATTATATGCAATAAGAGTTCCTTCGGATATTTGGATTGTGTCGCAACTCGCAAATGTAATTGAGTTTGGATTAATGCATTGCATCTGACTGATATTTTTTTGAGCATGCATGCATTACTTAGTCTCAGAAGTGAACTTAGGGTACATATTGATTAAGGTAAAACAACTGTCCTACTTGCGCATATTCAATGTTTGGCTGACACCTAACATACGCTTGACAGAAGACAAGATGTTTGCGGAGAGGTTTCACGTACAGTGCAATAAAAGTTCCAACTCTCATATCTTAGGCAAGGAGAAATATATTCCAAAATTACATTTTGTTAACTGTTATGTGTTGAATAGCAAAGCCATCTCTTCACTTCTCTTCTTAGCGGTTCCTAATGGTGAAAAATTACAGTTCAAAAATGCCATTAGACCATTTTGTATTATGTACCCTACCATATTAACAGCCACCAGTGCTAACCACCTCACAAACCCCAACCCCAGAACAACCCCACAACAAGAAAAGAAAAAGAGAGAACAACACCCACCCGCCCGCCCACCCACACATAGAACGATCCTCCCAACATATAGAGAGGAGTCACCTTTATGCTTCTCCCACAGCCTACCCTCTCTAAAATGAATACTATATTAATCTTGGCTAAAACAAAAGCCAATTTTATAAACATAAAAGTGAAAGACATAAGCTGTTAGGCTGGGCAAAACAGTTATCATGAACCCCCGCTCTCCTTGCAATTGTGCTTGTGCACACGCACAAAATGATCTAATCATTGTGCAATTTAAATTCATTCCATAGGTTCGAGTCTCAATTGTGCATTGAATAAGAGAAATGAAGATATGTTGAAATAACTTAAGTTGATAAAAGTTTGGCATAATTTGATTCAATTTCCCAGTCAAGACATGTTGATAGAAATGAAGATATGTTGATATAAAATTGCGGTGAGTGGAGAAACTTGGTTGGAGAATTAAAATCCTACAATGTGCTGAAAATAAGTTAATTTCACAAGTGAAATTTGTAAAACCCCAAAATTTCACAAGCAATTATTAATGGAAAGATAGATTTATGACATCGCTTGACAAAAATGACGGACATAAAATTTCTTGTTATTGGACGTGTAAAGGAATGATCTACATCTCTTGAGTTCCCAGAAAAGGATTGAAAGCTATCAAATCTCCCACTACTAAATTATGATAGAGAATCCAAGGTTATCAATCAAAACTTAAGCCGACAATAACTAGTTCTATTCTAATGTAACCTAGTCAACATGCAATTATACTTAATTAGGGAGGAGTTGAGGTGCCCTGCAGGGGGGGTACAACCTTACTGTTTTGCAATAAAATAAAGGAGCTTGAGAAGAGTTGATAAAGCATGTGATTTGTGATTCAAAGGACACAAGTTTAAGGGTCTGTTTGGTTGTCGTAATTGACCGTAATTCGTAAGTCGTAATTGGTAAAGTCTTTTACAGTTGTAAATGTGTTACATGCATGTAAGTTTTACGGTGTTTAGTTGGTAATATAAAGTTGTAAGTGGGAAAATGTATTGTATTTTACGGTATTTGGTTGTCGTAATGTGTAAGTCGTAAGTGAAAAAATTGACCACAAAATTAATTATTTGATGATTTAAAAAGTTTTAATATTGCAAATAAATATTAAAATGCTAAATATTAAAAAAAATTTAATATTAACATAAAAATAATACAAATTTGCATGACCACAAAATTAATTGTAATTGGGCTGTAAGTGAGTGGTAATTGGGTTGCAAGCGAGTGATAGTTGAGTTACGTAAGTCTTTTACGAATTACAGTCCAAACAAACGCCGTAGTTGTAATTTGATTGTAAGTCATTTACGAATTACAGACTTTTACGCCTTTTACGGCGAAACAAACAGCCCCTAAGTCGTGTCTGTACCTGCATAATGCAAGGAACTTTCCCCCCTGTATTGGTAGGGGGTGGGATGGACCAACCTTATAACTGAAAAAACTTAAAAATTAATTAAGCTTTCTCTCGTAATAAATAGAGATCAAAATCATTCTAATAAATAGCCAAAATTTTATGAAAATCACCCTCAATTAATTCACAACCACCTAGCCTGTTACTAGAACAGCAAAAAATGGTTGCTTTCCAAAATCAAGAACTGGGATTTGTGAGAAGGAAATTCTTTAGTAGAAAAAGCCATTCATTCATCTTGGGGAGGGGGAGAATGATTTAGAGACAAAATTTTTACCTTTTATCCTAGTAGTGTAATAGGATTTAGCTATTTTCATATGCTATTTTCAGTAACGGTGTACTAGGTGGTTATTCTGTTGCAACATGTCTTGACTGTGTACTAGGTGGTTATTCTGTTTCGTCTAGTCCACCAGTTTTCTGGTCCTATTTTTGTTTCGTCACATGTAGGGGTGTGACAGGTGTTAATATATACGGCTCTGAGAACTTCTGCGCCTGAACCCCAAATATCTGGCATGCTATTGTGAGAAATAAAATCAGCTTATCAAGTTTCTGGCTGGTTCTAGTTTTGGGTGGGGTTTTCACTCTCAAGCAGGTAGAGCTTGTTATGCTTTAACATCACTGGATTAATAACCCCATTTTTCAAAGGTAAAGTTCCATAATTTCGGCCTAAATATAATGATGTTGTTTAAGTTGTCATTAATTTCAAATTTCTTTGTGAGGCATTATCATCATGATTGATTATGTGTAACTAACTTAGAGACACCTTAATTCTTAGTCTCATTCCTCGAAGATTTTCCATTAGAGTAGATTAGTGTCATAAAGATTGATAATGCTAAAGTGCATCAATGTCCAGTATTGACTTATCTAGATAACTATTTATGAATGTATGTATGTATGCATGTATGTATACATACACATGGGCATGAGTTCATGTCGTTTGGGGGTGGGGTTGGTGGTTGGTTCGTGTAAGGGCATGGGGTTTGGGTTGGTTGGGTGGGTGGGCTTTAAAAAGAAATAAAAATAAAAATGGGTGGTTTTCAAAGCTTCCAAAACCCCATAACTTTCGGGTTGGGTGAAGTGAGTTTTGGGTTCACTCTGATGTGGTTGACTCCCCTAATCACATGTTTGCCTGTTTTAGCTATTCCATCACAGCGGGTCCAAGGTGTTTTGACCCCTTTTCTCTCTCAAAATTGTCTCCTACACACTCGCAATTGCTGTTGGTGAATCTTTCTTGAGCTCCAAAAGCTCCTTTCAATCTCTAATGCCCGAGTGTGCCTCTCTTCATTATTATATTTGTTATCATTTAACTCTTTTCTTTCATTTGCAGTGCTTCTACTATAGCAAAGCACTATGTGAAAAACACTTTCTACATATTTGTGTTTTGCATGGAAAAGTACTCAGCTGAATAGATCATATAGATTTAAATCTACTTTCAAGGGTATTTTAGGGGGAGTTTGGATGCAAGTGGAGGGGAGTGAGTTTGAATAGGAACCGAAAAAGGAGACAAGAGTAGTAATTTTGGTTGAAGTAGAGGATGTGAGAAAAAGAAGGGAACCCTGATAGAACTTTTGCCCACAACCTCCCCTAAAAATAAGCTTCCAAAAGTAAGTGTGACAGAAACACCGTTTTTATAAAGAAGACTTGCTGTTATAATAGATCTGCCATGATAGGAAGAAAATTTGCACTCTAAGTGCACTTTCTCAAAGAAAATTGTGATTTTGTTCTTATACGCACTCCCTCTTGTAGTAATACTGTTGGGACCCATGCTGCTGCCCCTTGAGAGATCACAGCTGCTGGGAACCTTCACTTGTTGTCTTCGATTTTCTTGTGGTTGGTGGAGCTTCCTCGCCGACTCCAATGTTGTGTGGGATTCATAATAAAATTGACTCACTTTGAACAAAAAAGAATTAAGTTGAAATGACAGTAATCTGGATTCTGAATTTTCTGAGAATCCTTGGGACTACCAACCCTCAAAGAATTTCAACTGTATATTTAGAGCTGATTATTAAACATTTCCCCCATTTTCCCCTTTGATATGATTTTATTATTTAACAATATATATGCTTCTCATCTATTAAATTACCATGCATGGTGGAAGAGATCTTTTTGTTACAAACTGAAACAGAAATAGTCGAATCCTTACAGATTATGTTACTTTGCGGGAAAAAATAGCACCACCAGGCATTGTATTGAAGCTTTGTTCACTATCCATCCATCTTTCACAGGTAGCCATTCCCATTGTTCCTACTATTCGAGTCCTCATCACCTTCACAAAATTTGAAGAGCTACAACCATCAGACGAATTTTCGACTCCACTATCCAGTCCAACCTCTTTCCAGGACAGTAAAGCAAAAGACAGCGAAGCCTCTGGTTCATGGTATTCATGGGTAAGAGGAAGCCGAAACGGGCAGTCTAGCGACAGCTCTGATTTCCAAAACCCTAAAGATGAGGTTGATCCTTTCCATATACCAGCAGACTACACCTGGGTTGATGCCAACGAAAAGAAGAGACGGATGAAGGCGAAGAAGGTCAAGAGCAAGCGAGCTTCTAGTAAGAAGCACACGTCCAGAAGTTCAGAAAGCCAAGGCTCACAGCAGATGGATGGCTTTGAGGACTTCGATAACACTTAAAGTGCATCTGAGAGACCCCCGGGGGAATTGTGGGTTTCTGCACATGATTCTTGATGTATTTGAGAGCTTCCTGACAATTTGTAATTTCCGCTGAAATACAGTTTGTATTGCTGATGCCACGCATTTCAGATTAAGTTTATTTGTTGTGCATGTTGTGGGGAATGTAAACAAAACATAATTTGTTAGCGGTTTGTTTTGTAGTTTGAAGTTGTTTCCCCCATCAACACTGTTGATGTCTCAAATTGATGTCTTTAACTTGAGGAGAAGGAAATTTGTAATGTAATGTTGAGTTGGAAATGGAAATTGAGCTTCTCCCCCTGTATTTTTGACATTCCTTTTTATATCCTTGTTGAGCTGCAGCTTGTCCTCAATTGTCATGTTCTTTTTGTTGTTCTAGGGGAAGAAAACCAACATTAATCGAGCAAGTTTCTGCATTTATCTATCTTTTCTGATTTCTCACAGGGTTAATTTCATTGATGTGAGCTACAAATATTCTTCTGAAATAAAGCCTTAATTTTTTGTTCTTAATTAGCCCCCATGAAAAAGGGGTAAAATTAAGGACTAATTTGGGTTCGGACGTCACGTGATGGAACAAGACATGGACTAGATATTTTAATTAATCAGTGGGTTAATTATTAATAGAAGAAATAAAAGGAAACTTCTAGAATTCCGCATTTCTTTTTTCTATTATTTTTAAGATGACTATCACATTGGACCCACATTTGATTTGTTGGGGGCGAAAACGAGACATCTTTCGCTCAATTTTGATTCCCCCCCTCCCCTCTCTCTGCTTCAACCTCCCGCTAATGGCGAACCTCCGTCCCTTGCCGGCGGTGGTCCCGCTTTTGGTCAGCCCTGGTAACGCATTTTGGTTTCATTATTTAGTTGATAAGAAACTTCATTCAGTTTGCTACTCGATTAAGCTAGCATTTCGCCTATATCAAACCCTCATTCAAAGTTAGGGTTAATTGGTTTCAGCTGCTTGTTTCTGGATCACGAAAGACACATTACGGTTTAATCCTCAGATAATGTTATGTAATTCTAACACCTTTTACATCTTCTAATAGTTTATGAGTTTAGTTGAATATGCTGTAATTTGAATTGAGCTGCACAATCAAATGATCTTAGGCTTTTAGTCCGTATTAGGGTTATAATGATATTATACACATACTAATATGGATACTATAGGTTTTGATTAGATTTGTTTCTGAGAGATTTGTTGTATTATCATTAATTTTCCTAACTTCTGTTTCAATTCACAACGGTCCATAGATTTATTGCAAACCCTAATATTGAGTGGGGTGTTTGGTGGTATGCAACCGCCTCGTCCCTTGCCCATGGTGCGTGAGATACAAAACTTCATGTTTATAGTGTTGAATTGTTGAAAGACTGGAGAGAAGCAGGTTGTATAATTCTGCGTCTGTATATGTTTGCATAGATGGTGACTTAGACAAGCATTTGCTGAAACATGTTTTGAGTGGCTCTTAGTCGTGGATATCTTTATCACACAGTGCATCATACAAATAACTAATTATATGTTGACTTAATCTTTTTATGGTATCTGCTTATAGGTAATAGATAAGCAATATGGATGTATTCAAATTTAAGTTTTCGTGTCTATTACCTAAAGAAACTCCTGCGCAGACTATTGCAGGGGAAATTATTAATGAAACATTCTTTGCAAGTCTAATTTTCCACTTCTAACTATCTGTTCATCTTTATTTTAGGTTTTCATCTACTCATACTGACCCTTATTTTCGCATTTGATAATGTTCTTTACCATTACTGCTTTTATTGGTGATACTCAATGTCATATTCTCTCCATTCTGCATGTAAGGCACTGTCACTTGTTAATTTTTGTCATTGTTCCCCTTTTACCAATTTTGGAGTGTTGATGAAGTTTCTTTTGTCTTCAGTTTTGATGGTGGAAGACATGACTGGTCAGTTTTTTAATTAGGTGAACCCTTACCCTCGTGCATTTATTTCCTGATGAAGCTAGAGATTCTATGTGATTTATCCTAATAACTTTTCTATAACCCATTTCACTTTATGAGAATGAATGCTTTTAAATTGCATGATAATTTGCAAGATAGTACAATTCTAGTTAACATTGAGCGCCCATTAAAAAAATTAGTGCACAGGACTTTCTTTTCTAAAATCATTATAAAGTTTAACACAGTTTCAAATATCGGTCGATTCTGAGATGTATCAGCAATATCGTATTTTTTTGTGGTACCCGACCCTACGATATCAGCCAATATCGGGTTTGATAATGTGGATATGGCCATATTGATACTAAAATCATTGGCCGATACCTAAAACATGGATTTATGTTAATTTTTCCTTTATACTGTATGTGATAAGAAGGGTTAACATGCAACAATTATTGGAGTTGTCCTGTTTGGACAAGTTACGGACTTACGCATTGAAGGCCAAATTTCTGTTTCATAATAGTTGGCTAACACATAGTCATAGTGCAATCTAGTTATTCTTACACACATCCAACCTTATATTCATATTTCACACTCCAGGCTAACAACCATGCTTGATTCATAAGCAAACTACAGTCCTTATTTCATGCTATAAACTAGAGTGACCACCTCTCAAGCACTCATAATGAATGTTGAAAGCCTTTGTAGCCGTATCCCTGGCTGTCAATGAGCAGTTACTTGGATCTTCATGCCTGAAGAGCAGTGACCAGGAATGCTGCATATGAAATAGTTGGCCCCTTTCTTCAAAGTGAAGTTATCTTTGCCAGTTGATGATGCCACTCCAGTTGCCTTGCAACTTCTGTACCCCGCAGCACTAACAGGCGCCACATTGTGGACACCAGTTTGGTAGTTAAAAACTGCCACATTCACGGGAGAAAAAAAATGTTCCAGTTATATTAGATATATATCATTAATTTATCCAGGTGCCATGTAAGGTAATTTAAGTCATGTTCATGGGCACAGACACTAAAAAAGCATGCACAACAAACTTTTGGTTCAATTCTTTTGCATGGTCATGATCAAATTGGACCAAATTAACCGCCGAGCAACCTAGAAAACTAAGCCCAAGCCCGGCCTGTCACTATCCCTCTGTCACTAGAGCAACTTAATTATGTTAGATATATTCAATTAATCTAAATGGTATTGGTTATGAAGTATAGTTCTCAATTATAGACACCAAAGAAAGATTGACAGATTGTGTAATGAGTAGAGAGAAAAGGAGAGAGTGGGAGAGACCAAGGGTGTCACCAGCAGCAAAAGTCTTGCCATTGGACCAGTCTGCATAAGACACCGAGAAGCCCCACCCTTGCGAATCTCCAACAACATGTGTGGCAGCAAGACTGCATGATGGAGAACATACGATTACCAAGATGGCCAAGACAGCCACCTTAGTAATGCAACTGCCTCTTCCCTGGCCCATACTGCCACTCTTGATTGAGTTTTGATTCCAACAGTCTCTGAGGAGCATTGAAGAAAAAGCTGAGATGGCAAACTTCACATTTAGACTGCTGTATTTATAGGGAATGGGCACTATCATTATTTTCTTGTTAATGATTTTCTTTTCCTAGTCATGGCCATGTAAGCAACTAATTGATAAAATAGAAATTCAGAACTTGAACTGGATCATAGACTGACACTGTTTTTATGGGGTTGTGGAAACCTTTGCTTAATGTAAGAAAATGATTATTGCTTTTAAAACCCGGCTTCTTTGTTTGGACCTGAAATGTTTTACCTAATCAATGAGTGACTTAACTTTTCTCTATAAAGTTTGCTGAATCTTTGTTCTTTTAAAAATTTGAATTTTTTTTCATTTCTTCTGTCCCCTTTTGGTCTTTAAAGCAGTTTAGATTATTTTAAATCATCTGCTTAACTTTTTTTATCCATGAAACCACTGGAAAAGGAAGTGAAAAAGGAGAAAAGACTTCTGTTCTTTTAGCTAATGGGTTAAGTTTTTTATGCTTAAAGATAGTGCTTTGTAGTGGACAATGCATTTGAGCTTTGTGCAATCCAGTGCATACCCACCATATGTTAAAACAACTCCTCCATAAAGATGAACATGCTTGTAGTAATTTGATTATGGTGGGTCTTTACATATATTAATATTCATAGGTTAGGTTTCATTGCATGGGAAATATTTACTTTTGACATAGAAGATCTTATTTGAGATTCGGGTGGTTTTGTTATGGATAGATTACCTTTGCATTGAATTAAGCTCTGAATCATTCCAGTTCTAACCATTAGGTAGTGCACTGGGACTACTTGGAATCAGGAAAGAATATGACGTATGACATGGCTATTTCAAGATAGCTAACTACTTGTACATTTCAAAGCCTTCAATATAGAATCAGGGAATAGGTTGGTTAGACATGGATTCAGTTTCAAATTCGAAACATCAGATAAAATAATCAACGTGGTATCATAGGCATTCTGAATTAGAACTGCCCAACTAGAGTCAGCAAAGAAGAACTCATGATGTTAGATCAGCTTCGTAACACTTGAGACTAGATCTGTAGCGTCTGGATGGCCCAGGACATCTCATGGGATAAGCCGGCCGAGGAATGTATGTACCCTTCGCAGATAATTTGCATGCAAAGGAAACAAATCGTGGATGATTGTAAGAAATAATGGCCTCATGATGGTCATCAATTAGCCCATCTTATTCCATTTATAGCTTGTATGATCAAGCTGACACAAACAAGGTACTTAATGAACTTAGCCACGTTACCAATTAAGGTTTCTTAGCTAGTCAATGGTGTACTGATCAAGATTTGAAATGTTTCCTCATTCTGATACGTAGTGCTAAAGACTTCTGTTCTTTTAGCTAATGGGTTAAGTTTATATGCTTAAAGATAGTGCTTTGTAGTGAACAATGCATTTGAGCTTGGTGCAATCCAGTGCATACCCACCATATGTTAAAACAACTCCTCATAAAGATGAACATGCTTGTAGTAATTTGATTATGGTGGATCTTTACATATATTAATATTAGTAGGTTAGGTTTCATTGCATAGGAAATATCAACCTTTGACATAGAAGATCTTTTTTGAGATTCGGGTGGTTCTGTCATGGACAGATTACCTTTGCATTGAATTAAGCTTTGAATAGGTAGTGCACTGGGACTACTTACAATCAGGAAGAATATGACATATGACATGGCTATTTCAAGATAGCTAACTACTTGTACATTTCAAAGCCTTCAATATAGTATCTGGGAATAGGTTGGTTAGGCATGGATTCAGTTTCAAATTCGAAACATCAGATAAAATAATCAACATGGTATCATATGCATTCTGAATTAGAACTGCCCAACTAGAGTCAGCCAAGAAGAATTCATGATGTTAGATCAGCTTCGTAACACTTTGAGACTAGATCTGTGGCATCTGGATGGCCCCAGGACATCTCATGGGATAAGCCGGCCGAGGAATGTATGTACCCTTCGCAGATAATTTGCATGCAAAGGAAACAAATCGTGGATGATTGTAAGAAATAATGGCCTCATGATGGTCATCGATTAGCCCATCTTATTCCATTTATAGCTTGTATGATCAAGCTGACACAAACAAGGTACTTAATGAATTTAGCCACTTTACCATTTAAGGTTTCTTAGCTAGTCAATGGTATACTGATCAAGGTTTGAAATGTTTCCTCATTCTGATATGTAGTGCTAAAGACTTCTGTTCTTTTAGCTAATGGGTTAAGTTTTATATGCTTAAAGATAGTGATTTGTAGTGAACAATACATTTGAGCCTGGTGCAATCCAGTGCATACCCACCATATGTTAAAACAACTCCTTCATAAAGATGAACATGCTTGTAGTAATTTGATTATGGTGGATCTTTACATATATTAATATTCATAGGTTAGGTTTCATTGCATAGGAAATATCAACTTTTGGCATAGAAGATCTTATTTGAGATTCGGGTGGTTCTGTCATGGATAGATTACCTTTGCATTGAATTAAGCTCTGAATCATTCCAGTTCTAACCGTTAGGTAGTGCACTGGCCCACTGGGACTACTTGCAATCAGGAAGAATATGACATATGGCTATTTCAAGATAGCTAACTACTTGTACATTTCAAAGCCTTCAATATAGTATCCGGGAATAGGTTGGTTGGACATGGATTCAGTTTCAAATTCGAAACATCAGATAAAATAATCAACGTGGTATCATAGGCATTCTGAATTAGAACTGCCCAACTAGAGTCAGCCAAGAAGAATTCATGATGTTAGATCAGATTCGTTACACTTGAGACTGGATGTGTAGCAACTGGATGGCCCCAGGACATCTCATGGGATAAGCCGGCCGAGGAATGTATGTACCCTTCACAAATAATTTGCATGCAAAGGAAACAAATCGTGGATGATTGTAAGAAATAATGGCCTCATGATGGTCATCGATTAGCCCATCTTATTCCATTTATAGCTTGTATGATCAAGCTGACACAAACAAGGTACTTAATGAATTTAGCCACCTTACCAATTAAGGTTTCTTAGCTAGTCAATGGTATACTGATCAAGGTTTGAAATGTTTCCTCATTCTAATACGTATTGCTAATATTGTATCAGGTTTTGGCCTGCACGAAACGGCATCGACCCACTACCAAAGCTGATATAAACCAACAGCGGGAAAAAAAACTGCTTCAATGTAAGTCTTTCCCTAAAAATTCTAAGAGAACGAAGAGGAACTACAGTTGAGTCTCCCTGTCTCACACCCTGGTCTGTCAGCTTGCATGTCTAAACTTGTTAATGCTCTTCGGTGCCTTTTATTCGTTATCTCAGGAACTACTGGACTATGGTGAATCCAAGCTAGAATTTGAAGCTTCTAAGCTATAAATCAACCTCATTGCCACAAATGCCATTAAAGCATGGTTTTTTGTTATAAAAAAATCATGGTTTTAAATATCAGCCGATTCTTATCTGGTTTCGAGGTACTCAATACGATATTAACCCTTTAATATGGCGATATCGGGGCCGATATTTCTGATATAGCCGATATTAACGGTATTGATACTAAAAACTATTGGACGATACTCGTGCCGATACTGAGATTTTAAAGCATGCATTAAACTCATTCAAAGAGAGATTTGCTGCAATAGTCTAAAGATAAAAATAAATTGTTGAAATCTAGCCTTTATTAATATTTGGAAGAGAGTTGGAGCATTAATATTTGAAAGAGAGTTAGAGCTGGCTACAGCTAAAGAAAATAGTTATGGTGCTACAAGAATATTTTAAGATGTGGTACAGTGAGAAAATAGATTATAATTTAATAGAGTTCAAATACCTAAACACAAAGTCAACCAAGGAAGAGATATAATTCATGAGGATGCTAAAAGAAGAATATTAAATGCTAATTAGTGCCATGTATTCTCTGATTATTCGTACTTTCATCATCCAAGCAATGTCTAAGCTTGTAATGACAATCTTTAGCTTATCCGCTTATAGTGTTCTAAAAATCGGTTTCATTATTCGTGCGGTTCAACACTGAATAATGATTAATCGGGGATTAATCATTTTTAAAAATTGTAATATATATAATTATATTTATACACAACTTCATATGAATATATACAGTTAATTATTGAAAATATCTAAATATTATACAAGACAGTATCTAGATGTGAAGTTATAAACCATGATATGATGAACAAAACAATATGAATAAATAGTAAAAAAGAAGAAGTAAAAGAACTTATCTCTTCACATTAGTAATCTAAGATTTTAATTTTGCAACATAAATATAAATTAAAGAACTTTCTTACAAAATAAGATAAATAAAAAAAGTAGTCAATTTTTCCAATCAAAATAATGAACTTTAAAGAATGATGGAGAAAGATTGCTATATAAGTTAATTTGAAAAATAATAAAAAATAAAACATAAGTATCACTTTATGCAAAATATACAATAATAAAAATATCATAATTCATCTACTATTTAATAAATAATAGTTCATCTACTATTTAATAGAAGATCATTATCAAATCATCAACATCACAACACAAACTACTTAGCGATCCAACACACACAAAGTGATAAGTTTTTCAAATAAAAAACATATGAAATACCTAAATAATTAATCGGGGATTAATCGAATTAATTAGATTAATCGGGGATTAATCGTTTTGGACTCGATTAATCGCCTAAGCGCATAATCAAAGTGATTAATGTAATATAAAACGGGCTGCCACCGAATAGGATTGATCGGCCGATTAATCCGATTTTTAGAACAGTGTCCGCTAAGCTAAATTGTATTTTTCAAATATCTTATTGATAAAATTACTATGGCACTAACTACTGTGTTATATAAAGTTTTACAAAAAATGTGATTAAAACTCCATCAATTATTCTAAAAAAAATGTCAAATATTGCTAACTATCTTAATATTATTTAATAAATTTCAGTTGTCTTTTGGAACTTTTTAAAAAGTGACCAATATGACTGTGATGAAATGTCTGACATCCCCGATATTGTCTGTCCCAATACCAAAACTTTTTCCCAATATTTATACTAATTTTGAAGTTCAAACCAGTATTTGAAAAAATGTGTTTCATAATGCGTTATGAATCGTAACACGGTCACGATGTTAGATAATAGTACAAGATAACACAGTTACTTGTAACGTGCATTTTTAAGCCGTGATGTACGTTATGTTATGAAATTTTTGTAACGCATCGTAACGTGTGTTACGGTGCAGCCAAGGCATATAAAAGGAATTAATGGCTGGTCTAGGGCAAAAAATCTCAAAAAGTCCAAAATAAAAATGAAATCAAAAGAAGAAAAAGTAGAGGAAGAAGACCTATCTCGACATCGTGGTGGTTCTCTGTCCTTGTGGTTCTCCATCGTCGCGGTGGTTCTCCGCTGCACATGTACACTCTCTCTTTCTCTCTTTCCAGTCTCCCCCGATCCCTTTCTGCTCTCTCTCTGCTCCCTCTCTCTCAAGGGAGAGAGCAAAGAGAGATCAGGAGAAAGGCAGAAAGAGATTGGGAGGCGGAGAGAGCAGAAAGAGATCCAGGGGGAGAAAACAGAGCGAGATAGTGATCGGGAGGGAGAGAGCAGAGAGAGAAATATCGGGGGGAGGGGAGAGATTATTATTATTATTTGATAACGAAGAGATATACTGCATGATGCGTGCTTCTTTTTTTTTTATTCTGATTCAATGATAATTGCGATTTGCTTTCTTCATGAATAAATTGCTTGCTTACTTCATGAATAAATTGCTTGTGCCCATTCAATTGCAATTCCAATGTAGAGATGATAATGCTTGTTTTTTTGGTAAAACTGATCATGCTTCTTTTTTCCTCTCCCTTTCTATTATGTTTGCGGTCCTCATATTGAAAAAATAGACAAAATTATCATAGTTATTGTTGTGTAAAACTATTACTGAATATACCATTAGTTGAATATCAATTATCATTAGCTTTATATAACTAAATATATTCCAAAATTCAATTTCATGCTTGTTGTTGTGTAAAACTAAATATATATTATCAATAATTCATGCTTCTTGTTTGTATAGATTGAATAGCATGATTAAGAGTTCGGATCCGGCACATGAACACGCGGATCATATAATCAGTGATCCTCTAAATTTGTTTTATTGCAAATTTTGCAAGCATAAAATAACTGCTGGAATCAGTAGGCTTAAACATCATTTGGTCGGTACTAAAAAAGCTTAAACATCATATGTTATATATTGTTTTGATATATTTGTAGATTTTTTAGATTTATTTTCCTATTTATAAAAATTCTTAAATATAGTATGTATATATATTTATTAAATAAATATTAAATCGCGTAACCTATGTTATGTGTTACGTTATAACCTATGATAACATAACAAAGAAAAAAACGTTGTCGTTACGTTATCTATTTTGGTTGTCGTAATTGGTCGTAATTCGTAAGTCGTAATTGGTAATGTCTTTTACAGTTGTAAATGAGTTGCATGCATGTAAGTTTTACGGTATTTGGTTGGTAATATAAAGTTATAAGTGAGAAAGTGTATTGTATTTTACGATGCTTTGGTTGTCGTAATGTGTAAGTCGTAAGTGAAAAAGTTGACCACAAAATTAACTATTTGGTGATTTAAAAAGTTTTAATATTGCAAATAAATATTAAAAATGCTAAATATTAAATTTTTTTAATATTAACATAAAAAATAATACAAATTTGCATGACCACAAAATTAACTGTAACTGGGTTGTAAGTGAGTGGTAATTGGGTTGCAAGTGAGTGGTTGTTGAGTTACGAATTACGGTCCAAACAAATGCCGTAGTTGTAATTGGGTTGTAAGTCATTTACGAATTACAGACTTTACGCCTTTTACGACGAAACAAACAGCTTCCTAGATGACTCTTAACTGGTTGATTATCCACATGAGGTATATTGCAGAACGTGACCACAATTTAATCGGCCAGATAGGGGCAAGATTGGTGGGAGCTATCCGCGCTTAAAAGCGATGGGCCTAATTATGCCAAACCACCAGCCTTCGGGGTTTCGCTCCTCAATCCTTAACATTCGACACCAATTTGGTAAGAGTCAACTTCTAACAACTTCCCCCTTAGATCAATCCCTATTTGAGTCTGAGATGTCCTTAGGGCCAACGTCTACTCAATTTTAAGTTAGCTGGGTTAGTGAGTGAGGAGATAGTTTATAGGCTAAGGGAGGTGTAACACCTCGTTCCTGGAATACGTACTTAGAATACGTATTCTGATTTTTCTATCATATTTTTTAATTTAGTTTTGTATTGCTTTTGTTTTATGATTATTGGTGTGATTGTTTTGTATTGGATCTGGATTCGTGGACTCGGAGTCAGCCCTAGTCTGGACCGGGGGCCGATCCTAGTATATTGCTCGAATTGGCATTTATGCTAATCCGATTTGATCGATTTCAGTTTCAAACATCATATTCCAATATTTTAAATTTTTCATGATTTTCTAGAATTTTTAGAATTATTTGCAAAATCTTCAAAACCGGTATTGGTCGGCATCGATGACTGATTCTCGGATTTTTAGTTTTCAAATAGAGTTAAATTTTAGAAACGGTTTTCACATTACTTCTTAAAATCTTATTTTCTAACTAAAGACATTTTTTGAGATTTTTCAGAATTTATCGAAAATCCATCGGCTTTGGTGTCGACCAATATCGCCGGAAGATTTCAGGATTTTTTATTTGAAAACTAGATCGAATTTCTCAAATCCGATTTCACCGAGCATCTTAAAATAATATTTTCTATTTTTGAGAATATTTTGGAGCGATTCTGAAACAGTCAAATTTTTATCCTATTTTAATAATATTATTCTTTCCTTCTCTTTTTCCATTTCTTTTTTCCTTTCCTTCCCAAAGTCAACCCTGACAGCCCACTCCCCCAATCACATCACCTGTCAATCCCATGTCCCATCACATCAATTTTCCTTTTAAATAAATAAATCTCCCCTCTTTTCAATCATCCCTTTTCCTTTTTCGTTTTCTTTTTCTTTTTCCCCTTCTTTTCTTTTGCTGCTCCCTTGGCTCCACCATGGCCGGCCACCTCCGGCACCACCGCCGGCGCGCCGCCCCTCTGGCCATCCTCCGGCCACCACCAAGCCACCCCACTCCATCACCTTTTCCAACTCCTACTCATCTTCAACATCATTAACAAACTACCCAACTCCACCTCCTTCTTCCTCCAAACCCATCACCATATCCACCACAACTCCACCACCAATTCCCACCACCAACACCTTCACCATACCACCTTCATCTCCTCGCCACCATCAACTCCACCTTCAAGATCTCTACCACCACTAATAATAACAACAACACACACAACTTCAAACAACATTAACCACCAACAATCACCCACCACCCCTCTCTCCACCCACCTAAGGGGGGCGCCGCCGGCCACCCCTCCTCGCCGGCCGCCCTCCGGCGGCAGCGGGGCCGCCCAGGCCGCCGCCGGCGGCGGCGGGCAGCAGTCCGGCCGGCCACCCAAAATCCCCCTCTCCCATTTTTCTTTTCTTTCCTTCTTTCCTTTCTTTTCTTTCTTCCCTTTCTTTCTTTCCTCCTTTTTCTTCTCTGTTTCTTTCTTTCCTTCTCTGTTTCCTTCTTTCTTTCTTTATTCTTCTTTCTTTTTCTTTCATCTTTCCACCTTTCCTCTTTTAAAAATAATCCAACACACACACACTCTTCTCTCTCTCATCTCTCCCTCTATCCACTCTCTCTCCTCTCTCTAATATTTCTCTCTCTACTCTCTCTCCTATTCTCACTTTCTCTCTAGAAATTCCTCTTTCTCTCTCTAAAAATCCCTCTTTCTCTCTCTAGACTTTCTCTCTCTAGAAATTCCTTTCTCTCTCTAGACTTTCTCTCTCTAAAACTCTCTTTCTCTCTCTAACTAATCCTCTCTCCCTTTTTTATTCTCTCAAAATATATTTATATATATTATTATATTATTATATATATTTATTTGGATTGTTGGCTTGAACGTGGTGTTCGTAAACTTCCCAGATATTACTCCGTATTGCGTTTCGGTATTGAGGCGAATACATTTTCTGTATTGCTATATGCTTTGCTATTACCGTTATATGCTTAGTCATTGCCACTGTAACTTTTATTACATGATACACCGCTGTATATTTGACTCATGATACCGAACACTGGTACTTGCCATGTATATTTGACATACGATACCCGACCAGTACTTGCCATGCTATATTTGACTTATGATACCGGACACCGGTACTTGTCATGCTATATTTGACACATGATACCGAACACCGGTACTTGCCATGTATATTTGACATACGATACCCGACCAGTACTTGTCATGTATATTTGACTTATGATACCGGACACTGGTACTTGCCATGCTATATTTGACATATAATACATGACACCGGTACTTGCCATGCTATACTTGACACATGATATATCACCGATATTTGACATGTTATACTTGACACCTGTATTACCTGGCATATGCATGATTATTATATTATTACCAGACATCTGGTACTCTTATATCTCCTGTACTCATGTATTCCTGTACTCCTGTATCTCCTGTACTCATACTCATGTTAATAGCACAGTCATTCCGGCGTCCGGCAGAGCATGCCTGGTATCGGGATGATGAGGATGTATCCCACAATCGTGCTAGCGTCAGGCAGTTCCTGAATGGAACTAAGTGTTACTCGGAGCAAAGTGCCACACCACACACGTGATGGGGGCCACCTCTTGAATCCGTGGGGGCCACCTCTAGAATCCATTCCCCACACAGAGCAAAGTGCCACACAGAGCAAAGTGCCACACCACACACATGGTGCGGGCCACCTCTTGAATCTATGGGGGCCACCTCTTGAATCTGTGGGGCTACCTCCTTGAGTTCTCCTTCTTGTACTTTCTTCATAACCTTCCTTATTTGAGCATCTCTTTGTTAGGCCTCTTTGATTTTGTCATATAGATCAAATTGAATGCTCACTTGATTCACTTGATACTTAGTATTAGAAGGATCAATGACTCGCACCTCTATTTGCATTTCCTCTAATCCCTTAACATTCTTGCTTGGCGAGTTATCAGAGTGGCCATGGTTCCTCCTGATTTCCGACTTAAGGCATCAGCCATCACATTGGCCTTTCCAGGGTGGTATTGGATAGTAATATCATAGTCCTTCATTAGTTCTAGCCATCTCCTCTGCCTCATATTCAGTTCTTTTTGTGTGAAAATGTACTTCAAACTTTTATGATCAATAAAAATTTCACAAGACACTCCATACAAATAATGTCACAAGATCTTTAAAACAAAAATCACAGCGGCTAATTCCAAATCATGAGTGGGGTAATTTCTTTTATGAGTTTTCAATTGTCGGGATGCATAGGTAATAACTCTCCCATGTTGCATTAACACACATCCCAGTCCCAATTTTGACGCATCACTGTAGATGGCAAATCCTTCAGTCCCCGAAGGTAAGTTAGAAATGAGCAGATGTTAGCTTGGTTTTAACCTCCAGGAAGCTCCTATCTTGTTCTTCCCCCATACAAATTTCTTATTCTTTCTAGTAGTTGGGTCAATGGTGCCACAATTAGAGAGAATCCTTTTACAAATCTTCTGTAGTATCCAGCTAATCCCAAGAAACTTCAAACTTCGGTGACATTTGTGGGTCTAGGCCAGTCTTTGATTGCTTCGATTTTCATTGGATCCAGTGATATTCCTTCTTTGGATATAATATGGCCAAGAAACCCTACTTGTTCCAATCAAAATTCACATTTCTTCAATTTAGCATAAAGTTGCTTCTCCCTCAAAATTTGGAGGACAATTTTAAGATGATTCTCATGATCTACCCTATTCTTTGAATAGATCAAAATGTCATCAATAAAGACCATTACAAACTGATCAAGATATGGTTGAAACACTCGATTCATTAGGTCTTAGTGAGTCCAAACGGCATAACTAGGAATTCAAAATGTCTATATCTTGTCCTAAAAGCCGATTTAGACACATCTTCTGGCTTGACCTTTAACTGATGATACCCCGATCTTAGGTCTATCTTAGAAAATGCACAAGACCTTTGTAATTGATCAAATAAGTCATCAATCCAAGGAAGAGGGTACCTATTTTTGATAGTGGCCTTATTCAATTCCCGATAGTCCACACATAATCTCATACTCCCATCCTTCTTCTTAACAAACAATACTGGTGCTCCCCAAGGAGATACACTTGGTCGGATGAAACCTTTATCTAATAATTCTTGTAGTTGAGTTTTAAGTTCCTTCATTTCTGTAAGGGCCATAGATATGGTGCCTTTGAAATTGGGCAGTATCATGGTTCAAAGACTCGGCCGAGTCGTATCCGTCTCGGCCCACTCGAGACAAGTCCGAGTTACGAGTCGGTCGACTCAACTTAGAGGAGACTGACTAGGCCGAGAATCGGAATTGACTCAGTCGATTCGACATTATGATAATTTTGTGCTTCATCGCAATTCAATGTGAAAATAACTACATTAGCATGTATTTATGAATGTAGTTTGTTCAATTTACTATATTTTACATGTATTTTGATATGCTTCTACCGACGATGCGTGTATTTATACTTTCGCTTTATGTTTAGTGTGCTAGGTGATATATTTTGGACATGTGATACATGAATGTGGATGTCTACATTTTTTTAAGATTTATCGTGATTTTTTCAGAATTTTTGGGTTCTATGTAGCGTTTTGCGCGTATCGCCCGATACCGATCCGAGTCACCGAGACGATCCGTCTCAGTGCCCGCCGAGTCGGCGGCCGAGACCGCGACTGTGAACCATGGGCAGTATCGAGCATTACATCTATTGCAAATTCTATCTCCCGATCTGGGGGCAAGCATGGTAAATCTTCCGGGAATACATCAGGGAACTCATTCACAACTGGAATAGTCTCAATTTTGATATCAGTTCTAGTGGTATTCAAAACTGAAGCCAGAAATCCTTGACATCCCTGTCTCATTAACTTGGTGGTTTTGATGGCTGATATGTGGGGTATATCATGACTAACTTTTACTCCTTCAAAAATAAACTCCGGAGCTCCTTCCATTTTAAAGATGATCCTCTTCCTATTACAATCCACATGGGCACCACAAGCGGACAACCAGTCCTAGTATTGCATCGAACTCCATCTCGCCCAGCTTAATCAAATCAATAGATGTTTTCATTTCTCCAATCATCACTTCACAATTCACATATCTAGTGCTAGCTATCAAATTTACCCCTATGGGTGTGGATACAACCAACTGGAATCGTAGGGGTTCTGATATTTGATTCAATTTATAAGCAAAAGCACTAGATATGAATGAACAAGTAGCTCCAGGATCAAACAATGTATGGGCAATATATCCTGATATGAAGATCATACCTTCCACCACTGCATTTGAGGCCATTGCTTCTCGATGAGTTAATGCAAAAGTTCTCTCTTGAACCCGTGGCTGTTGGACGGATGACTGAGTTGCAGCAGGTCGTGGAGTTTACTGGGCGATATAAAATTACTGGCTTGTCCCCTGGGAGGATTCATTCTCATAGCTGGCCTCCCACTTTCCCTATCTGCCCTTGGCTTCGGCGCCTCGTCGGGCAATTTTCTTTAAATGTCCCACTCCACAATTATAGCAAGCCCTATCTTGGAGGCAGTTTCCAAATGGTTTGCTCTGCACCTCTGACACCAAGGGGCCTCCGAGATTCTGGGGTGGGACACAGAGGTTGCTTGTGCTTTCGAGAAAGTGTCTCTGTTCCTCAACCATGTTCCTCTGCTCTGGCCCCTCCTTCCCTTTGAAGAGTGGTATTAAACCCAAATCCCTTGCTACTGGTGGATCCTGATGCCACCGTCATTGATGGTCCTTGATATCGGGGGCGCTTTGAGTTGGGAATTTCCTTCACCCAGTCTTCCTGACCCTCTTGCATATCCATTTCTACTTACAAGGCTCTTTCCACAGCTTGGAGATAATTCTTCAGTTGTAGAGGAATCAATCTGCCTCGAATTTCTAATCTCAGGCCCTTCACTAACCCTGGATAATTGAGTGAACCTCTGGTCATATTGGGACACATTCATCAGACCTTGCCGTAGTTCCAAGAATTCTGACGTCATCTTGTCTCTGGCAGTCTCTGGGATATTTCTCAGTGAATTTATTCACTAAAAATTCCCAAGTGATTGATTCTTTTGTATTTTTCACACTGTTATTCACCGCCCTCCACCAATGTTCTGCTTCCTTTTGAAATATAAAGGAAGAGAAAGATACTCTTTGCTCATCGGTGCAGTTCATTACATCTAGGATCTTCTCTATCTGGAGAAGCCATGCTTCAGCTTGTAAGGGGTCCACTTCCCCTTCAAATACATGCAATTTCATTTTCTAAAACTGCTCCAATGCTCGATGAGAATTGTTATTATTTGTTCTTGCCATTAACTGAGTGAGCCACTCCGACATCACCCTTGGAGTTCCATGCATGGTTCACAGTCGCAGTCTCGGCCGTCGACTCGGCGGGCACTGAGACGGATCGATCTCGGCGACTCGGATCGGTATCGGGCGATACGCGCAAAACGCTACATAAAAAGCTCAAAAAGTTATGAAAAATCACGACAAATCTTAAAAAAATGTAGATATCCACATTTATGTATTACATGTCCAAAATATATCACTTAGCACACTAAACATAAAGCGAAAACATAAATACACGCGTCGTCGGTAGAAACATATCAAAATACATGCACAATATAGTAAATTGCACAAACTACATTCATAAATACGTGCTAATGTAGTTATTCCATATGAATTGCGATGAGGCACAAAATCATCATCATAATGCCAAGTCGACCGAGTCAACTCTAATTCTCGGCTGGGTCTTCTCTGAGTTAAGTCGACCGACCCGTGACTCGGACTCGTCTCGGAGCGGGCCGAGACGTCTCCGACTCGGCCGAGTCTTTGAACCATGGTTCCATGACCTCCTCCCATCTGGACTTCAGAATCTTCATTGTTGTCCATGGGGTGTGCACTCTCCATCACACTATAGTGTGATACACTGAGCGATAAAGACTCATTTGGTAGTAGCTGATTTAGATCCATGCGTCCTTCCTATAAGATAAGGACGTCTAGTCAACATACTTTACATGTATGAAAACAATTTAAGATAAAATTTTAGTTTCATGCAATCACTTTGATACAATACATATTATCACTTTGCAAACAAGCAACTTGCTATATATATATTTATGTGTACATCTCAAAACGGATACAAAGATATTACACTGATATATCTACCCTTTGGATATCTGAACTAACCCATGTGTATACATATAAGATGTGTCAGGGCATATACAACAAAACTCTTAAGATATCCATCAACTAGCACACTAGGCTTATACATATATTTACATCTCAAAAATGTTGCTCAAAGATTCATCCTTCATAGGGTAGAGTCTCCCTACTTGAATTCCTGCTAGTGTTGCTACTATTCTCGCTATCATCCATGTCTTCCTCGGGGTCTTCCCCTGGTAATTCATCTCCTGCGCAGCACCAATCATCCAGATCATCATAGAGGTCCATGTCATCTTCCCATGTTTCATCCCAAAAGACACCTCCATAAGTGAATCCTCTTCGGGCCTCCTCTTTTATTGTACTAGTATGCTCCATCTCTACTACCTCAAGTGAATCCCCAACCAAGCTCTTCGTATCAAAATGGTTGGCTCAGGCTCATTAGACGCCTGAGACTCAACCTCCTCATAGTCTATATGGTCTGGGGCTGCAAATATGTCCTCTGAATCAGTCTCGTTAGACTCATATCCCCAATCCATAAAATCTGCCGTCCAACTCACACTCGAGCTATTCGAGCTAGAGACTGGCCAATATATGTCAGAGTCCCCCATCTACATGTAAACAAAGAGTCGTATCAATCTCAATCCCATGAAATAGTCTCAACATACGGCTATAATCAGAAAGAAGCAACATATATATATATACACACACTTGCACTTACACTTATCCTTAGTCTACCCGTAAGTCTCATGTTTTAGAATAACTTAGGTTCAATAGATAATTCAAGGCATTCCCTCGTCCCAGTGTCCCATACCACTAGAAGTTGTTACTGAGAGCCCGCACCCTCAGTCAACTTACCCGAATCAGGATGTGCGGGCACCCTGATTCTGATGCGAGGAAGCACTCAATTACCGCTTGACTCACGGTTAATCCGTCGCATAAAACTCACTACCTAATTATAATCACATGTCCGTACGTATAAGCCTAACAATTCCATTGCCTCCTACCTCCGACTTAACTTCTCCTTTTACCTACAAACCTTAGCTCTGATACCAACTGTAACGGTCCCAGTTAATAATTTTCATTCAGGCTACAATCATCACAGATCATCCTTAATCCAAGCGTGGGACCCATAAAGATACAATACTTACATTCAAAAGACATCAGCTGGCTCTATACTTTACATCAATATCCACTTTGATAGCATGTATGATCTTAACATGATTTAGCATTTCCAACATATTTGGTTTGACAACTCATTAGAAAACATAGTCTAATACATTACTATTCAAAATATAGTACATAGTTTGAGTCTAGCACCAAGCACTTCAATATTTACAAGTTCATAGCAAACATCCAAATAGAAGTTATGCATAGTTTTCTACAACCATATACATATCAAAAGTAGAAACCAAAAAGGGTGAATTGTCTCCGTTGACGCCTATCCCGCATATATTGTCATTAAGCGGGTCCCTTGCCTTTGTCCAAACCTGAAGGTGGTAATAAAAACAGAGTGAGCTTGACAGCTCAGTGAGTAAAACAATATTTATGCATGTCCGTTAAGTAGGTCTATTTGGATTTTATCATCAGGTTGGCAATTATATTTTTATACCATTTGTGTAAATTTTTAGGTATTAGCTGAAGTCCCGACCAAAACATAGTAACAGGGCATGTTAGTCGACTAGGCCATTCTATAGTCGACTGGGGTTGATCCAAAAAGTATTTGCTTCTCTGTTGGCTGTCAGTGACTTATGTAGTCAACTACCGTAACCTATATAGTTGACTACTCTATGTACTAGTCGACTTATACATCCTCTATAGTCGACTAGATATGGGTCAAAAGGTATGCTGCTCTCTGTTTGTCACTTATAACCAATTCTAGTAGACTACCCTTTCTGGTATAGTCGACTATACTAGGTACTAGTCGACTTATAGTCAACTGTAGTCGACTACTTTATGTTTAAAAGAAGTTGTTCACTCTCTGTTTGTTTTCTGTAACTGAGGATAGTCGACTACAGTTTATATATAGTCGACTAATAAGTGTTTTCCAGCGACTTGTCTACCCATTTATCCCATCTATAGTCGATTTACCCCTAAGGGTTAGTCGACTAGTCTATTGAAATTTGTCTGGGTAAGTCGATTATTCCAGAGTCAAATTTTAAGATTTATATATGATTTCAACATGAAATTTCTATCTTAGCCACATAACATACTTATTGAACATAACACTGGGCTCCCCCTTCGGTCTCCTCGGTTTAATCCCGTCCCTTCCTCCTATACGTCATTCAACGCAATAATTCCCCCCTTCCATCACCACCGGTTCAACCCGGTCCCTTCTTCCTATACATTACCGTATAATTTCCCCTTCGATCACCTCCGGTTCAACCCGTCCCTTCCTCCAAAATGTAATAATCACGTTCTTCATGTAATAACAACATGCAAAGACACATAGAGTAACGACAACATACTAGCTTCATAATCTCTACTTTACAACATGCCAATATCATGGAATTCATTAACATGTATGAGTAACTACTAGTGAAATTATCAATATGCGAGTCTTTACAAGATAATCAACATATCATGACAACATAAAATATGCGTAGCCATAAATATATGCATGGTATCAAGTATCATATTTATCTATAGAACTCTTTCTCTAAAAGCATGTGGTGGACTACCATGTATACACACAATCATACACCATGTTAAACATACATGAGCTTAACTTCTACATGATTGCCATAAGATTATGTACACATAAAAATCTATAATTTATACACATGAATTTATCCTTCAATTTCATGTTCATTTATTACTTAAAATTTCCCTTTTATTTCAAGCTTTACTCTACCTACTATGTTACTAGGGTCTGGATGTTCTACTCACCCTTTGAAGAGGTTAACTCCTTATCAAGCTTGATCTCCGCTACGATGGAGTCTATAAGGTCATAACAATGCCATAATTAGTTCATAGCTAAAAGAGCACAAAAGGGGTAGAATTCTTAAAGTTTTGCTTACCGTTCAACCAATGTCACCTTCCTAACTCGTGATCCTAGATCAACCTTATCTCCAAGAGTTTCTTTTTAAGGTGATGCTAGATCACCACTTATACTATTCTTTTTGACCTTTGGAGGAGGTAAAATAGACAAAAATGGAGCCTTTTTCTTGTATAGAGGGAGTAAGGAATGTTTGTGAGGGAATGAGAGGGAGAAAGAGAGAGTATGTGAAGAGGAAATGGGGGAAAAGAAGCTTGCTGATGCTGCTGCTGTTTTTCTGCTGCAGAAATAGAAGGAAGGAGAGTGTTTTAGAGTTGGGAAAATTGAAGAGAAAGAGAGGGTGTGCCAAATAGAGTTATCCTCTTCATCCCCTATTTATACTCCAATCCCTTCATTAATATTATGACAAGTGTCCTCCCTAACCCATCACTCCTCCTATGTCTTACTCCTATAGTCAAGGCTCCATCCCTCCCCCCTCCATGAGGTACTAGTACCCACAAGCATGGTGAGGGTATGGTAGCAAAGTCAACATGCATGTGGTAGTATATTATTTTGTATACATACATATATATACATACATACTAATATGTATAGTATAATATATAGTATTCTTGCATGAATACCTACTCCCCCATTACCTCCCTAAAGCATTAAAATGTTAGGAAAAATGTGCTTAGTTAAGATAAGTGTTACATTCTCTCTCTAGAATTCCTCTTTCTCTCTCTAGATTTTTCTCTAGAAATCCCTCTTTCTCTCTCTAGACTTTCTCTCTCTAAAACTCTCTTTCTCTCTCTAACTAATCCTCTCTCCTTTCTTATTCTCTCAAAAATTTATATTATATATATATATATTATATTATTATATATATTTATTTGGATTGTTGGCTTGAACATGGTGTTTGTAAACTTTCCGGATATTACTCGGTATTGCGTTTCGGTATTGAGGCGAGTACATTTTTTGTATTACTATATGCTTTGCTATTACCGTTATATGCCTAGTCATTGCCACTGTAACTTTTACTACATGATACACCACTGTATATTTGACATATGATACATGACACCGGTACTTGCCATTGCTATACTTGACACATGATATATCACCGATATTTGATATGTTATACTTGACACCTGACACCTGTATTACCTGGCATATGCATGATTATTATATTAGTACCAGACATCTGGTACTCCTATATCTCCTGTACTCATGTACTCCTGTATCTCTTGTACTATACTCATGTTAATAGCACAGTCATTCCGGCGTCCGGCAGAGCATGCCTGGTGTCGGGATGATGAGGATGTATCCCACAATCGTGCTAGCGTTCGACGGTTCCTGAATGGAACTAAGTGCCACTCGGAGCAAAGTGCCACACCACACACGTGGTGGGGGCCACCTCTTGAATCCGTGGGGGCCACCTCTAGAATCCATTCCCCACACAGAGCAAAGTGCACACCACACACGTGGTGGGGGCCACCTCTTGAATCTGTGGGGGCCACCTCTTGAATCTGTGGGGCTACCTCCTATATAAACTCTTAGAGCAAAGTGCCACATGGAGCAAAGTGTCACACCACACACGTGGTGGGGGCTACTCTTGAATCTGTGGGGGCCACCTCTTGAATCTGTAGGGCTACTTTCTCCCTCCTGCCTGTACCGCCTGGTGTTAGTGTGATAAGCATCCTCAGTGCCTATTAACACACACATACCTGTATAATGATAACGTTTAGAGCATGTGTTATTTGGTCTCTCCCCTATTCGAATAATGGTACCCGCGTATCAGAGTTCGGATGAGTTCTACTGGAAGTGCGGGCTCCAGCGTGAACTGTCGGTGTTGTGGGACGCCGGTGAGAAAGGGACGAGAATAACATAAGAACATAAGAAACAATAATAATATTAGGAACGTGTGATATTTGGTCTCTCTTTTGTTTGGGTCCTGGTACTCACATATCAGACCCGGGTAAGTTCTACAGAGTGCGAACTCTAGTATGGACTATCAGTGATGTGAGGCGCTGGTAGGGAGGCGATTGAAATATCAAACGGTACTGATTATTATTATTGGATCAATTAAAATGCAACACCTTTATATTCTCCAGTTACAGTATTATGCTTTGAGTTGACACCCTGTTTTATAACACATGACCTCTGTGATACTATGATTACTCCAAACACACTCTAGTTCTGTTACCCTGAGGGCAACTCAAGTTGTATGAACTTAGATGATGGTGACATCAGATATGTGGTATATAGATGAGGGTTTCCTTGTTTGGATTATCCTCTCACGTATCAACACCATGAATCCATAATCTGAGTTTATACAACTAGTTTTGTCTATACTTATATTTATCGCGTGTTTAGTGTATTTATCACATGTTTAATATATTTGTCGCATGATTATATGTACCTATGCTCTCTATACCGTTTTCCATGCATGTTTTCCGATTCAGATTTACTGACATACATGTATTTACTTGATCTCAGATTTACTGTCATTTTTCTTATATTACTTGTCATTTCCTGTACCTGCATGCCTGGACCACATCACTTGATCATGTACACGTGTGCCTGTTATGCACGCCATTTGGCTTTATCATATGTACTCGCTAGGGTTGCTAATAACCCTGCATCCTCATGTCCAGATCCTGAGTCTGGACCGTGGCGGCCTTGCTGTACCTGATCAGAGTGGCGCATAGCAGTTGCCTATCTGGACACTCCTTCCAGTCTCTCCTTGATCGGCTCGCGAGATTCTCATCTTGCTACTCGTGAGTACTTTCCCGTATTTCATAGTGTACATCCTGCTTTTGTACTTCTTACTGATCATATATTCTTGAGATATTATATCATGCCTTGTGATAACTGTGTACTGGTGTTATTATTGCTGGATTGTGTGTTACCACTGTGCTCCGTACTCTGATTCTTGCCTGTACTGATGCTTAGCGTATATAGGTGTGGATATTTTCGACCTGCGTATATACGTCGCAGTAACGTCTCCGTACTCCGCGGGATCGGGGCGTTACAGGAGGGTAATGACTTTCCCACCTTATCTTGTTTAAGGAATAAGGATATGCCCTTAATCTTTTTAGTGCAATGTGCAGTACAAAGCAAAAGGTAACACTCAAGCAATTTGAATCACTCAAAATATATTTCTAAACTATATGCAATGCACACATACTTTTACTCTAAGACTTTTCAACAATAATGTAAAGAAACGAAATAGACAGATGCCCTATGATGCAAGAGTCTAAACGTGTTTTAGCATTTACAAAGTAACAAGTTATTGTTGATTATAAACATATACAAAGTGAGTTAAACAGATAAACTAATAATTGCAGAGAGCTAATCTCTGAAAATCAAGCAACCTGTAAGAAACTACAGTTAGTAGTTCATCACAGTTGTAGGCTCTAATGCTCTGTCTTCTTGGACAGAGGTACATAATAGCAATATGTTCACTGTAGCTCCTAGTTTCTGAAATTAGCCCCGGTACACTAAAATAGAGAAGAAAAAAAAGCATTAAATGGTTAAAGTAAATCAAAAGAAAAGAAAACTTATCGTCCTTCCCTGACAACGGCGCCTAAATTTTGATCGAGCTAAATCTGCACAGAAAAATACAGAATTTAGGAACAGTGTTAGGATCTCGATGTTACCGTGTAACCTATGACTAACGGGTCGTGATCCATAGAGAGGGACATCGATGGAAGCATTGTGTAAGTTTCTTCTTTTAATTTATCGAAATTAGTTAATACTTATCTTCTTAGTTTAATAAAAAAGAAAACAAAAATAGTTAAATAAGAAGGACTGATAGAAGAAGAGATGTTGTTGTTTTATTTATAAAAGAAAAGGAAAGACTATATAAAAAGAAGAGAATTGTGACTCTAAACTAATGAACTGAAAAAGAGAATAAAAAGAATACTTACCTCTGTTGTTGAATCATATTGAAGAATTATCTTGAAGTAAAGCAAAGCAATAGAGAAGAATAAATAAAAGTAGGGCTTCAACGAGATCGAGCACAACGAAGAAAGGTGAGAAACTTCTATTGATTATCACCTTTTATAATACTCTTTTAAGAAAGGATTACAATAGTGTTATTCTACAATAATTCTCTCTCTTTTTTAATCATGTAACTATCTCTAACCAAGCTATAAAGAAAAATAAAAATTATATTAAAGAAGAAAAGAAAAAAAACCTAAACTAAGGCTTCCTCTCTGAGATGGTGCACATCTGCCTTTGAGTTGTGAGGCATTTGTAGGAGAAAACCAGAAGATAGGAAGAGTAAGAAGATAAAGGGGCTGGCTATTTCTGAATTTTAATCCTCTCCTTATCTCCAAACTTGATTTGATTTATCTAGAATTTTATATGAAAATTCAATTCTGATCTGTGGCTTGTCGGCGTGTTGATTGCTGAATATTACTTATCAAATGATAGAATTGGAAACAATAATCAACATAAGAATTGTAGGCTTTTAAGTCTTCTTTCTTGATTATCTTGAATCATCAGATTTGAGTTTCGGTAGCGAAAGTTATGATTAGAATACTAAAACGTATACAGTCTAAATTCGAGTCTAAATTGATTTAGAACTCTAAATTTATTTGGATTTTCTCATCTCCAAATATGATTGCTTCATCTCATTCATTGATCTTCTCTCTATCCATTTATTCTCTTGGATTTTCAATTTGTCTTCTAAAATTGATGAGATATCCATTTATTTTCAGCGAAACTGATTGGGTTTTCAAAAATTCATTTTTTCCCTTTGAATTTAGATTGGTATTATCTCATCTAATATATTTAGTTTTCAGATAAGATAACTTCTAAAAGCTTTAGATTTGAATAGACCCTCTTGATTTGCTTGATCTTTTGAATTGTTTGGATTTAATTGGATAAATCAGGCAATCTCTCTCTCTTCTTCTTCCTTAATTATCCTGCACGTCACTGGACATGAAAATACATTAATAGCAGAGTTTTATTTAAATATAAATGCAGAAATGTGACACATATAATATGAAAATATGTAATGCACGTGTATGATCATGACCCACCAGTGAACTCATATCAAATAAGATAAAGTTCGGATCTAAAATAAGTTCCAATGAAAGCAATTCTGCATTAATTTAAATCCATTAATGTTATTTCTTATACCTTAGCTCTTTACTTAATGCTCCTATAATTCATCAACATAACCCATCTTTGATTTTAAGCTGCTACTAAATGTGCCAAAATTAGGCTTTTCTAAATAAAATTGTCAAGCTTTAATGTATACTGAAACAACCACATGACATTAGAAAGTTCAAAGGAACTTGATTGTATTTGATCAATTATATTTATTGCAAATATTCTTCAATCAAAAGCCTGATTATTAGATAATGCAAGTAGACCTTCCAACATCAACTTTACATATGATTCACAACAGTACATCTTCTCGAGTCAGACATCATCGACATCCTAACTACATTTCTCATCATCAATAAAATCCCTTTTGTTCAAATCATCTGGATCTTGGTGATAATTGATCCATCCGAAGAATGTGCAACAATCACCTCACATTCTGAGTCTGAAGTGAACTTGAAGAATTTTTTCGAAACCCTTTGGTGGATTAATTTGGTTGTGTTACTTCATCAAACATCATTCCCGCTTCTGATTAGCACTCTTGGCTCTTCACTGCAAATTGGAAACTTCAGTTTCCCCTTCCATTTGAATTCACCAAACAACCAGACAGTCCATTGACTCCATTCCCAGTGAGCTGCAAAAGCCCCCATGCTCCTCATAATAAGCCTTTAATCTATGTACATTGATTGGAGGGTAACTTCCTCTCAGCCATCTGATTCCATGTCCCGAAATGGCAGTGGTACAGTCTTCACTGCCCTGAACTTGCCCACATTGTTCAGGTGCTCATTCTCCAGCCTTAATTTTAATTATGTTTCAATGTCAGATTAGCTTTTAAGACTATCAATCACAGTTGTAGAGTAAAAAAATGTACCTGTAGAAATTCCAGTGCCCTCGTCGGATAATCTCCAGTGAGGCAAGAAGGAAGTCTACCAACCGATACTCGACTGGGCCCAGGTTGAGATGAAAAATGGTTTCTATCCACGCAAGCCGAAGCACAAAATTGAAAACCTGCATTTCAATAAGAAGTGAAGTCAGGTGAGGCAAGAACATGGTCCAACAAATGGTTAAAAGGATCTGCCAGTTGCTTAGACTTACAATAGATAGATAGTAAATGCTCTTGTTCTTGAGAATAAGGTCATTCCTAAGCCATAGATTTTTAGAGTTCAGATCAAAGAGCCCCAGTCCTTGACAAAGTCCCAGTACAATTGGTAGAAAGTGGCCTCTGTAGATGTGATGATAACAATTGCCAACCAGAATGGTGAGGGATCCACTGCATACTTCCACCTGGCAGCTGCTGCTAGCATGGCAGACACGTACTTCCCCGCATTTGCTAGGTGATTGAGGTCATAACCCTCCTCTATGTATCTTCTGATACACTGGAACCATTAAAAATATATCAGCACATATGTATGTTTATGTTTTTGTATCATGCGTGCATATACGCATTTATGCGCAGAACTGATAGAATCATTCCTTTGCAGTTTTAAAAACTTGTTGAATATATGTGGTATGGTATGCTTGAGAGGATGGCGAAGGACCTATGTGTCAATTCAACTACCTGCATTGCACGGCAGTAGTAGGGAAGAAAGGAGATGACATAAGCCAACAGCTTGTATTGCTGGCTTCGGCTGCAAATTGGATACGGGTCTGATTTTGACCAGCTAGCTACAAAATAGCATGATGTGAACTCTAGGTGCCTCAATAGTGGGACCTGCGTACAAACAATCAAGAGGAAGATAGCGAGGGAAGGAAATTTAGTCACACTTGATTTCTAAGCTTAAATAACTGAAGACATGAAGCAATCCACTTGGGGGAGGCTTCACCTGACTAGTTAGCTGATCTGCCATGAAGAAATCCACCATCAATACCTGAAAACATCCGAAACACTTAATCAGCACTTCAGAATTGATAAATGCGGGATTGATTGTAAATTTCATAAGTGACAATGTATTACTTTGTAAAAAGGAGAGAACACGATGTTGCGCATCACTCGCAAGAAGCAATAACGTGTAGAACGATAGAGAACATTAAATGGGCAGATGAGGATTGCTATGAATAGCTGAAACATGAAGAAGAACAGACAGTCAGATGCAATCGAGTTAGATTGGCAGAGACATAACAGGAATATTTGCAGCTTAATAGTCCATGAAGGAGTTCTTTTGGGTAGTACTCTAAGAGTTTAATTTGCACGTCCAAATAGCATTCCTATTACATGTAAACTGATTAATGGACCATGTATGTAGGTTGAGTAAGCAGAAACAGTAGCTATTTGCATGTTGCGAGATTAATGATTTATCTAGATTGAGCATGTTTCAGTGAAGTGATTGTGTAAACTTGTATGATCTAAGCCAGAAGGCCAGGATAAACATCTCCCCCGGACACGCGCGCACGCCGCCGCGCACACAAAGAAGCACATACATATATACATACAGATCCATGTACACGTGTGTGTATATATACATACACATATATACATATAGATATACATATCACCTATATGTACATACATATGCATATGCATATGCGTGCACATACAACATGAAAATCATTATTGTTAATTTGCCTTGTTCTTGTATCTGCTTTACAGTTGCATTGCTAAAAAGAATGCAATGTCCACATGATGTAGTATGGGGGATTACCAGTAAGAGAACACCGGGGTGGGCATTGACATGATCTTTGGAGAACCCTGTAGATTTCAGCATGAGTTGGATGATCATGGCTCCCACAACAGTGGTCATGAAAGAGGTGCAGATGAGAAAAGCATCCCTGTGCTTCAAGGCTGTGCTTGATGAAAATTCAAATATGAAGTTGTGGTTTATCCTGGTGTTTTTCCACATGAATAGGTTGCAGCCATATAAGAATATGTGCAGGCTAAGAAGGGCGAACATGCTGCAGAAAAAGGGCAAACACAATGGGTCAGTACTTCTCACTACTCTCATGCATTTTACTGAATATCCTTGTTGATTTTTTATTTTATTATTTTTTAATGGTGAAAAGAAGAAAAAAATCTTAAAAGACTGACTAACCAAATCTATCCAACATGATCCCTTTCCTAAAAGTAGAACAATCCAATTAGGACCAGTGCTGCAATTTTGTGTAGCATTAGCATTTTACCCAAATTTTCGTCCATTCTCTATAAATATGTGACTTTAACATGAACATTTCAATAGCCGAATCAAATGCATCGTGCCTTCTTTAATGGTGGAATCAAACTTCATCTTGATAAATCTTTCTTATTTTCCAAATTAATTGCTAGTGCATTTCCCTTTTTGAAAACGTACCATGATGTTAGTGGGTGGAAGAGGCTAATAAAAGTAGGATGTCAGTGGATTTTGTTTTATTTATGGTGATGGCGATGAGAGGAGAATGCCAGGTCGCAATAAGGACAGGTCAAGATTTATAAATCTGAATCACTAATGGGTTCTCAAGTAATTGCATTATATAGGAGAATGCCAACTTAAAGAAGCAACCTTTAATAATGATTTTGTTAGCATTAAAAGCAGCAGGAAAGATGTTGGCTAACCTTAGAATTCTGGTAAATGTTTCTTTTTTTCTTTTTTTTTTTTGTTTTTGAGTTATGTGCTAATGACGATGAAATGCAACCAAGAATCACAAGGAAAACAGAAAAAAGTGCAACAGCAAGGGAAACCACAATTTAAGAGAATATAAAGAGCATTATGGAGCTACAAGATTACAAGAGACCAAAGTAATCCTGTGCATGTCTACTCAAGAGACAAATAGATGAGGCTGACACCAACGGTTAATTATGCCATTTATTAAAGGTCTATTGTGTTTGTTTCTTGCGTAGACATGTGAGTAGGTTTCAAGTGAGTAGGTAAAGTATTTTTTTTTTTCTCTCTCAAGGAGGAGCCATAGAAATAATACCTAAAAACGGGGTAAACAGTTTCCATGTAACCAGGTCCACTTGAGGGAGAGAAGACGTTAGACAAATGCGCCAAGATTGCGTACACACTAAACAGAGCTATGAAGCTGCCTGTGAACAAGCCTGCAACAGAAAAAAGGCACACAAATATTTAAGAAAAAGAAAAAGGCAAATTTGAAACTTGGGGAATAATTCTCTCAACTTCACCAATTAGAATAAAGACAACCCTATAAAATTTTTTTTTTCCATCTTTATCCTCTTGGTTTTTCTTTTTCTTCAGAATAAGTTTTCTAGTGTGTTTTCATTCTAATATTTGTGGCTTAAGTTCTGGTTTTGGTTCTATTTTGAGCAGCAGAAAAATCTGAAAGGGGCAGATGTGGGTCTTTATCTCGGAACTGATTCTGCAACAACAATTAAAGACTCCATGTGTGATTATCATCAATGCACAACAGACTGGCTTGAAAAGGAAACTGCCAGTAAATGGAGGACACCCGAAGTTTTTCTTCCTTCTCTTCTTCTTTATCCTTCTTTTTTCCTTTTTTTTTCCGTGCATGTCCATACAAACTATATAGGACTTGACCCTAAAACTTCTCATAACCCACACCAACAATCATGTGAATTGAGGTACTCAATAAGCACAGTGTCCAGTGTCTCCATCTAAGAGATGTGATGCACCTGAACAAGAAAGAGATTTTTCCGTCTCATGTTGATGAAATCTGTGAAAACCATCTCCTTAGTGTCATGGTGCACTGCGTGCACTCTGGATATCAGATGAAGAGACGCAAGAAAGTAACTATAGCAGTGGTCAAGCACAAATTGTGCAAGATCACTGATTGCATTCTTTTTAGGTATCCAATCATTGATGATGTAGGTTAAGAGGTCAATCGCACAAAGTTGATGATATAACTTTGTGTCTGTTCAAATCTAGTCAAATGGGATTATGCAAGTCGAGTTCTAGTTTCTAACTATTAGGTATCACCCCCAATCACAACTCTCAGCCTGTAGGTGGCATGTCATCCAAAAGAGTCTGAAAGCTGTGAACCTCAAGTTGCATGAGCTTGAATTAATAGCATTAAGCTGCCTGCAACAATTCTTTCCATAAAAGAGGTGATCTCAAACTAGACCACACTCCATGATGCATGGTGATATTGTTTGCAGGTCTAGGGATTGCATATTTTTGACCCAACCCATTGTATCCCCGCGAATGTGAGTTTGGGTAAGCATCATCTCATCAGTTGTGGGTTGTGACCTTAACTTAATTATTATTGTTTTGTGTTGGTGATTGAATTTGATACTTCTCACTATCTGTTTCGCGGTATTATTAGTAAGTGTTGTTTGTGCAGATGAGAAGATCTAAATTTGCAGCTAAGTAACCAAACGACATCTTCATGCCAAGGGAGTGAAGCATAGAACACGCGAAGCATGGGAAATGATGTGGAATATGCTGGTGCCTGGCTGGGAAGATACTCTTGGATCACACTGGGTGGTAATTGGTGACCCACCTCACCTTTGCTTATGAGACTAAAATTCTTGCTTACAAATTATCTCTCTTTAATGAAGGAAAATATTGAGGGGTAAAAGAAAGTTTATATTTGTTTTGAGCATCATGGCATTTAATTTTGTAGCGAACACCCCTCAACTAAAATATCATCATTATAATCATATATTTCCATTGAAACTTAATCGTGTGCATAGCATGTGACTTGATTAAGTCTTTAATACCTAGCTTTATTCTTCTTACTTAATTAATTGATAATTTTTTTCTTCTCGTGTAATATAAAATATTCATGCAAGATCAGTATCATTATAGGGATGCTATGTTTGGGTGTTAACACGCAAAAAAAATACTACAAACTTATTCAAGTTTTTAACCAAGAGCCTCTTAAAAAATTGTAGCCTACTTCTGCACCTCAATGAAAGATGTGAAAAAGTTAAAAACGATTTGTTACTGTTGTCATAAAACTATAAACAAAAGAGAAGCTTGTTCGCACATACTATTTGGGTAGGAAAAGGCATGAAAGAAAAGGAAAGATGTAGATTTGCAATAACTTTGCACTTGTACAAAACATCATAACTATACAAAGAAAAGGAGTATATATGAAGTAATAGTAACAATAGCAAACTTACCAACTAAGAATGTTATCATGTGAGAATCCTTGGGTTGTTGGGGACTCAGAAACTTCATTGCCTTTTTCCTGTCGTTGCTCGCAAAGTGCATCGTGAAGGTGGATTCCACATCGTCCGCCAGTCTCACCACCTGAATTCAAATTGCTCTCTTTTAGTCAATTTTTCACGTGATAACTTGTTTTGTTATAATCTTATTATTGAAAGGGGTTAGAATTTTTCGCTTTTTTTTATTGAGAATATAGATATCTGTCCTGCAAGTAGTTATGATGCTCAAAAGAAGCTCCAACTTCAATCTCACTCAACAGGGTTATGGGGAGTTCTAACAAACTTGGGGAGCAGACAGAGTTTGCCTCCATGATCCACTGAAAGCGATGGTGGCTGGGTCCCACTTTTGTGTGTCTCAGATGCTTTCAGTTGGCCTCACCAAGCGAGAGAGACAATGACAATGAAAGATTGTTTGGATTGTTTGTGTTTCCTACTGAAAACAAGTTTATTCTGTGTTATTTTAAACCTGTGAACTTTCTCATCACAATCCTACTGTTGAGATCAACTCAACCATCGGTAACAAATAATTATATATACCTTAATACTTTAGGTAGTGCGAAAGAGAATATATGCTAAGATAGATGGCTCTTGTGTACCTTGTCGGAGCTAATAAAGTGTGATCTCTTCACCTTCTTCAAATATCCGGAGTCCCTTTGGTTTGATACCTGCGCATCACAACAACAACAGCAAAGAAGTATCAATTAGTACAATTTTATCCACACATCTTATAATTTTTTTTAAAAGAAAACTTATCGTACGCGTTAATAAACAATAGAATATGTGCTATTCGCAAAAAAAAAGTTTCATCATATAACACTAGATTTTTGGACTTCTTGTATACATATTAAAATGAGTTATGTCGCATTACTTGTGAAATTCTAAGTTAGGATGGGTAATATAGACCATCAAATCAATGTATATAGTTATTGATTTTCAGCAAAAGTAAAAAGTGAGTCTGTATGGCCCTCGCATTATATAAGTAGAGATATTTTTATTATTAAAATAAATCTTAATATAGAAAAAAGTTCAACACATTTATGGGCCATTTCTGCACTGGTAACTTATTTCTGTGTAAAAAAAACAATAAAAAATATTTATAGACTCCCCCGGCCCGCCGTGTGTGTGTGTGGTGGGGGGTGGCCTAATCATTCTTGTTGCTAACAAACCCCAACATTTTTTCATGCCTCTCACGTGAAAGATTGAAGTGACCCTCTCGCTCTTTTTGGCCTCTGTCTCTCAACAGTCCCAGATGAAGACACCAAACAACAACAAACCAACACCACCTGGGGCCCACCACCCACAAAATCAACGTGACGTGGCGCACTAGCGTTATGCTCAGCCCCTGTTTAATTACTTGAATCACACTCAACCCCCAATCTCTCTCGTTAAATAACTAATTAATTAAGGTTTAAAGCGTCACTTTTGTTTCTCTCTTTGGTTCTCTGAGCGTTGGTCGTTCCAGTTTCACCGTCAGCAAGCACTTGTCTCGTGGAACCGACCGCCTCTGATGTTGGCTCCCAGCTGGCAGATGCTTCAAGTTGATTTTACCTAAATACCTTTCTATTTTACAAAATTTACGATTCCTTGATTCTTGGTGAATTTATTCCAAATGTTATTCAATAGTCCTTGTGATTCATAGCATGAGACCCAGCCCTAGCCAAGTTGAGAGTATCGTGTGCTTCTTCCATCAATCACCATCGAATTATGTGATGCTCGGTGTTGGGCTCTCGATCTCCAAGAATCTCGGTTAAAGATTTTGATGTTGCTGCTGCTATCGTTCCTTCTCTGACAAGACAGTCGTGATTTTGACTCTAGAAAATACTTGCATATCTAGCGTAAAATTTTCTTCCAAAATACTAAATTCTTTTCTGACTTTTACCTTGTTAAACTTCTTGAGAATCTTCGTAAACGCCACCATGTTCAGTGAACTGCCAAAAGGGAAGAACCGTAAATGAGTAATACTGCAAGGGCAAAACGGTCATTCATATAATAAGTGCGCTCCACAGGCATCGCCGTTCTCCGGCGCATGCAGAGATTCCAGGAGCCTGCACGCTCTCATGCGCAGCGCAGATTCTTTTTCACCTCTGCATGCGAGGGTTGAAATGACGATTTTGCCCCTGAGACGGCGCCGGTATTTACAAACCTGTATGTCTTGAGGAGGTTGAGCCCCTTGTAGAGCTCAAGAAAGGCCGACCGGATCATCTTCTCTGCACATTGGATCTTCTTACGGTTAATGCAGTCCTCCCCGCCGCCGCCGCCGCCGCCGCCGGACCCTTCTTTCCGGTGCCCGTTGACGATGTCCTCCCAGATCATCGACGTGACGGCCGAGATCGTCTTCGTCGCGTTTGTGGCCGGGATGTCGATCCTCATCGTCGTTGTCTTCGGTTTCAGTCCTTTCTTCCCTTTCGTCCGGCCAGAACCGACGAAGCTCACCCCGTTCCGCTCCAATGCCGCTATTATCTCGTCGCCGATCGGTGAGTCCGAGCCGTCCGCAGCCATGTCATCGCAGCTATTCTCTGTTAAAGAGAACACGTAACTACCAACTGTCAGCCCTGCCATCCAACCCTCCATCAACTAATATTTAAAAATATAAATTTAATATACATATTATTTTTCTTGTTTTGTAGTTCAATTCAAACAGTTTACTATTGAGTCAGGTCTCAGTCAGTCACTACTTTAAGAGCTAAAAGGGTTCGTGCCTGAGTTGAACGATGGGGAGTTACTAAAACGAGTAAAGAGATCGCTATTTCGCGAATCATCGGCGCCCGACGACCTCTGCTGCTGCAGTCGCCGCCGCCGGCGGTGCTCGTCGAGGATCTTCTTCAAGTCCACGAGAATCTGGAGCTGCTTGTTCAGAATCTCTGCTCTCTCGCAGAACTCTGTCTCCTTGGTCCTGTAGAAGGTGTCCACCTTCTCCAGCTCCTCATCCAACTTCTCAAAAAACTCCCTCACCTGCTCAAAATTTGCAACCGTGAATATCACTCAAAGAAAAAAGATTTAAATTTAGTCTGATAATTAAAATTAAATTACCTCATCGTCTCTCGATTGAACCAGCTCCGTCTCGTACAAGTTCTCTTCATCCCCCTGAGAGAACCAGTAGGACAAAAAGTGCAGGTTAGCTACACAGTTCCGGCGAAACACGGAGACAAAAAAAAAAGTGCGGAAATTCGGGGGAAAAGTATGGCAACAAATAAAAATAAGCATGGGCATGTAAGCGATATTTTCGTGAGCAGAAAAAGTGGAAAGAAAAGAATTTCAGTTTGTTTATTATTACTTCAGATGGAGAGCTCCAGTCAGCGCGGCCGCGGCCGCCGGTGAAGAGGCTGCGGAGCGGGTAGAGAACGGAGAAGCCAGAGCGGTCGGTGGTGGAAGCGGCAGAGGAGGAGTGGGGGAAGGAGAGCTTGATCTTCTTGACGTGCTTCTTGAGCTGGCGGTAGTTGACGAAGGCGTCTCGCCATTCCGGGATCAGTTGGGCTTCCAGTTGCCTCGAAAACTTAACCATTTTTCACTCTCTCTCTCTCTCTGAGGATTTTTTTAATAGATTTTTTCAATGGGGACTGAGAGAGAGGGAAGCTAAGGGGAGGGGACGGGGGGAGTTTATATGGAGAGCTGGGAGAGGGGAAGGGACCAAACGGTTTTGTGTGTGTGTGTGTGTGTGTGTGTGTGTGTGTGGGGGGTTGGATTTTAGGGGAAAAAAGAAAATAAAATAAAAAATGGAGAATAGAGTGGATTTGTTTGTTGAAAATGGAATTTTGACGTGTTGGAGGAGGGGTGGGGGGTATTTTTTTTTTTTATAGATAATTATGAACATTTTAAAGGAAAGATTGCAGTCTAATTTGGAATCTGAGAACTCTCGTAACTCAATTCTTTGTCCATAAGAAAAATAGCATTTTTTTAGACTTGAGATGCCTTTGAGCCCATGAGCCGAAAGTAATCTTTTGATTGACTGTAGGGGTCTTTACATGACGGTGCAATTTTCTTTCTTTCTTTCTTTTTTTTTTTTTGCTTGAATTGTTGTACTTCATCTTTTCTTATTTAAAATAAATTGCATGTGAGTGTATTGCTTCTACTGTGTGACAATAGCCCCCAACACAATGAGAGAAAAATAAAAAGGGAGAAATACTGCTACCCTTTTTGCGCATGTGGTGGAGATTTTTCGCTACGAATAATCGAACGATCGATTATACACAAGCGAGAGTATAAGTTGGTGTATAAACGCTCAATAGTCAACACAACTTAGAAAATAGACAGAGATAATATATTTTACGTGAAAACTCAATTTGATAAAAATCAGGGGAGGAGAAGGTTTTGGTTGTAGAGGTCCGGCCCCCCAAAAGTCCCTTTCTTGTTGAAGAAAGTCTATTTATAGTGTGCTGCTGGCATGGAGGCAGACGAGGCGTTCGCGATATCTGCGCAGCTGTACGATCTTCACGTGCGGATCTGTTGTAACATTCGCGATTGATGGCGCGATAGTTGAGATTGCACACAGAAAATTTCGTAATTGACTGCCTTGAGCGCATGGGCATTACATGTCTCCAACATGAGTGAGGAGAGACGACATGATTGTAGGCAGAGATCTCGGCGGCCGTTACTGCGAATCCCCAGGTTAAGTAAGGAATGTAGAACCATAGGAAACTCCGAAGGGTAATGCCTCGAGAACAGGGGTGTCACTCTGGGACAGCTCTGGATGGCGGAGCTTTGGCGGTTGACTTAGAGTTCAGATTGAAGTGATTCTGGAAACTGTAGACGCTCTCAAGAAGGTCCGATGCAGCGGAGGCAGTCGATTGTTTACGAAAACTTCGAAAAGAATCTTGGTTGCTACGACATGTGTCAGCATCCTGCCAGGGGCCAATTTTTGACCACTACAGATGCCCCCGCTCTTTCACTTACCGAAGGCTATCGGGGGAAGTCAAAAGAGCAGAGTTTGTTATGATATTTGAATGCCTTGAATTCTTCTGGATATTGGCGTCGGGGAGGATCTTGCTGATTAATAAGAATCCTTGAAATTACGCCTGGAGACCGCATGTCTAGATGACAGCTGGCGTATAAATTAATTGAATGGTACAAAATTTGTGACTAGTGTCTTTTCAAATCCTGGTGGTATTATGGTTGAGATCGTGTGACAGAGACAGTTGATATTCTACAGATTTAGTTGACCGATAATCTTAAGATGCAGGCTGACCTTTTTGGACAAGATGTTGGTCGACTTTTCGAAGATTGGAGATTTGAATTGGGGAAGCTTCGAGTCCTCCATCTAAAAATAAGGTGGAGTTTTAGGGTTAAATTGCTCATCTTCTTTTCTGAAATGTCTTTGCTTCCAAATTTTTTGCTCTTGTGGGTTGCCATGTCGTTCTTCCTCTTTATTCGGTGGAGAAAAGAGAGGGAGATGATAGAGATGGTAGGAACGGATGTCGGGCCCTTGTTGCTTGGGAGTTGGCACAAAATGTCAGTCTTCGCGATGAACTTATCGGAGAATATCAGTTTTCGCGATAAGGCTCTGCTGTCAGGAAAGATGGGCTGGGTTTCCATTTTGGCATGGTTATTCAATTGATCTTCAATCGGATCAATCAAGCTCTCATTTCAGGACTCGATGTTCTTCTTTCTTGGTAGCATGTATGAGGAAGGAGTGGGATTTGTTTCGGATAGTCACGGGGGTGGATCTAATTCGATCATTGCCTTTCATGTCTGGTAGTCTTCACTCTGATCGAAAGTTGTTACTTTGCCTGCGGGAAATCTTTCCTCGCGGCGAGCACCTGGAAGGAAGTGTGGGGGTGTTCCTCGGGATCTATGTTGATGAACCGCCCACTCTTCCCTGGCTCCGATTTCATTCTCAAAGCGAGAGGTCGACGGTGATACAATCACTTCCTCGTGAGCTTTCGTCTGAGGTCTGAAGTGTGATCTTCGATTCCGGAGCATCCTGGGAGTTCTCGGTATCATCAGTCTCCTGGAAGTGATGGATTGCTTGTTTGGGAGTCGCCTCATGGCTGCTATAGTGGACGCTTGTTTCTGAAAAAGCTTTTTGATGTGGATGTTGGGGTGGAAGGAGTATCTGTTTTTTTAAAAATGTTCACACGAGAATATGACACAATCTTGTATTATCATGTTAGATGTAATCAAGTAATGTAATCAGAATGGAATGATTTAAAATAAATGTTTGTATTTGAAATGAAAATGTCTGTATAAGTCTTTCCTGATTTAGTTCACCATCTATTTTGTTTGGAATTGATTGTCTCTCCTCAGATTGCTTGTCTTTGACTCTAGGACATTAGACTTGGGGCGTGGATAATTTGGTATGTTTGTTGTGTTCCCGAGTGGGGTAGTCCCATCAGCGGTACCTCTAAGTTTTATTTTCCAAGTGGGAGAAATCTCAGCTGCGGAGTTGGGCCTCCAAGAAGGGGAAATCCCTGCTATGATGTCGAGATCGCATGTGCCCAAGTGGGGAAAATCCCTCAACAAAGCTTACAGTCACTTCTTTGTGGGAAAAATTTGTCAGCAAGTCGTGATTCTCGGGACTCTGAGAGGGAAAAATTCCTACAGCAGAGTAGGGCCTCTTGGGGGGGGGGGGGGTAATATCAGCTGCGGAGTTGGGCCTCTGAGTGGGGGAAATCCCATCAACAGATCCGAGTTCACAATCGCTCTGAGTAGGGGAAGTCCCATCAACGGAGACGTGATTCTCAGGACTCTGAGAGGGGTAAATCCCTACACCAGAGTCGGGCCTCCGAGTAGGGAAAATCCCATCAACGGAGTGTCACGAGTGTGGCAATTGGTAGGGCTTTGAGTGGGGGAAATTTCACAGTGGATGGATGATGCGCATACGAATATGCAATGATGAAACATTATTAAACACAATGTTAGATGATAAATAATAAGGGGGTAAATCGGATTGTATTCACACGACTTCTACTTTTATGAGACTAGTACGTCAATGGGGATAATCTAAACAAGGAAACCCTTTTAAATATACTTTGTATCCCACGTAGCCTTTACCGTATATGCACAATTCGAGTTGTCTCAAATGAGCATTTAAATTTCAAGCACGCGTAAAGCTGAATTAAGTTGTTACCTGACGTTTTCTTCCTCCGGAGAGCGTTCGGCCCATAGCCACTCAAGACTAATACGTCAAGAGAATAATCCAAATAAGAAAACCCTCTCACACACACACATATAGAGAGAGAGAGGTAGACCGTGAGAAAACTATATAAGAGCGATCATGTGAATGATCCGAACCATTCATATTGATTTACATACTTTATTTAAGCTACCAATAAAAAATCACGCGATTCCGTGCTTTTTTACCCATGCAACAAGTGGTTAAAAAACATACATTATATTCACCGTAGAATAAATATGTCATTTGATGCATGGGTAAAAAAGCTCAGAATCGCGTGATTTTTTATTAGTAACCTAATTAGAGTATATAGATCAAGATGAACGGTTCGGATCATTCATAGAATAGCTCCTATATGATTTTCTCACGAAGCTTATTTTGAGAAAGTTTCTCATTTGAAAATTTCCTCTGTGTGTGTGTGTGTGTGGAAAAGTGCTCCTAGTAAGTCTCCTTAGATTATAATCTAAGGAGGAGGCCTAAAATACCACCATGGAGCATCTCTAAGGATGATCCACTCCATTCATTTTGATATACATATCCTAGAATGATTGTGCATAAAAAATCATACACTTTTGATACTTTTACCCACGCATCAAATGGTTACAAAATGAACAGTTTATCAACAATAGAACAAATGACATTGTTTGATCGATGGGTAAAAAAAGTTTAAACTACATGACGTTTTATATATAAGAAGTTTAGGACATGAAAATCATAATAAATGAAGTGGATCGTTCATATGAATGGTACATGGTGTGTTTTAGGCCTCCTCCTTAGATTGTAATCTAAGGAGACCTACTAGGAGCACTTGACTCATATATATATGGAAAAACTGCTCCTAGTAGGTCTCCTTAGATTATAATCTAAGGAGGAGACCTAAAATACCACCATGAAAAATCCCACAGCGGAGCTAGCTCCCAAGTAGAAAAAATCCCATCATTGGTATATGAAAGCTCCCGAGTAGGGGTATTGCCCGCATCAGAATATGCCAACTTCCAAGTGGGGAAAATCCTATCTCGAAATAAGGAACCCGACAAAGGAAAACTGCCAGGAGTTCATTCGCTCGTATGTTCAGATGAGAGGAGCCGTAGGCTAGTGTTTATGCTATGAGTGGGGAATTCCATCAGTGAAACATCAAACGGGGGCTCAGGGGGATTTTTTGCAGTAGAGTGGAAAATCTAAGTGAGAAAAATCTCATAGCGGAGGGTTTTGACTCCCTTATGATGACTGAGAAAGAGCTCGTAGGCATGCTGCATTGATGCCTCCGAGTAGGAAAAATCCCATCAGCGGAGCGTACAAACACAATCCTCCGAATGGGAAAAATCCTGACAGCAGAGGAATCTTGTAGCAGCCTCTGCATAGGGGAACCCATCAGCGAGGCATGCGGATGGATGAATGTACTACAACGGTTAGGAGCATAGAATAATATTTTATTCAAAAATAGAGTACATAGAATTAGAAATGGAAGAAAGTTTGTCCTGTATGTCTGGAACTTGGGTAGTCAATTGATCGCCTTGTACTAGGTGATCAAGTGTTGTTCCCGGAGTGTTTGATTGTCAGTAAATTGCTTCGGGAGTGAGGATATACTCTTTAAGAAAACCCTATTGGATGAGCTCTTCGAGTTACCTTCGGAGGGCCCAACAGTGAATGGTTTGGTGGTATTTACAGTCATGGTAGGAACAGTATTCCTCCGACTCGGGAGTGAGGGATTGTGTTAGACTGATCTAAGGCGTGTGGCTCATGGCTAGTCTTTGATGGTGTTGAAGATCTCGTTGTCATATATCTTTGGAGCGGACTTGCTGAAAAGAGAATTGTGGATTCTGATAGTTGAGGTTGGGTGGTGAGGCAGTTTGGCCTCCACGATTCGCTTCTGGATCAGCTCGTCAAGGGCATGGATATCGGGAGACTTGTTGTTCTTGGAGTGGTCCTCCGTTTGTGCATGGTTATTCTACAGGGCTGGGACTTGGACTTGGAGATGTTCGTTAAGCTGCCTCAATGCATCCTTCTCATGGATGGCATTCTCGCGGTCAAGAGCCGCCTACTCTCGATCGCGATCTGATTAGGCTTGTTATTTCTTCATCTGCTCTTTCATGCCAGCGAGCATCTGAAAGAGCTGCTCTTCGTGCCGCTGTGATTGTTGGACACTGGCGGCTGTTCCCCTGGGTGAGGAGGAGTCAGTGTTTTCCGTGGTATGTGGCTGCTCGTTGGATGGTGAAAGGGGCGTGCCCCCCAAGCAATTCTGATGGCCTTTCCATTAGATGTTGCGCCATCGATGGCTCACTTTCTTGGGGCCATCATTGATCTAAAAGAGGCTTTTTGACGAGGTTTTTTGGGAGAGAGATCTTGAGTGCAAAGACTCAGATCTCAATGAAAGCACCAGTTTGTGGTGGAGATTTTTGCTGCAAATAATCGAATGATCCACACCACAAGCGAGAGTATGATTTGGTGTATAAGCGCTCAATAATCAGCACAACTCAGAAAATATAGAGGGACAAGATATTTTTACGTAGTAACCCAATTGGGGAAAAACCACAGGGAGGAGTAGGAAGATTCACTATAATATTCCAATTTACAAGAATTCCAGGCAGCTAGGATGTATTTCAATAGAAGGTTGTAGTTGTAGAGGTCCATCCCCTCAAAATTCCATTTCTTACTGAAGAGGATGGTCTATTTATACTGTATTGCTGACCTGGAGACGGATGAGGCGTTCGTGAGATCTGTGCAGCTACACGATCTTCACGTGAGGATCTGTTGTAATGGTCGCGATTGATGGTGAGATGATTGAGATTGCATGCAGAGAATTTTGTAACTGTCCACCTTGAGCACATAGGCATTGCACATCTTCAACGTGGGTGAGGAGAGGCGACATGATTGTAGGTAAAGATCTCGGCGATCATTACTGGAATCTCCGAGTTATGTAGGGAATGTAAACCATAGGAAACTCCAAAGGGTAATGCCTACGGAACGGAGGTGTCACTCTGGGACAGCTCTGGATTGCAGAGCTCTGACGAGTATCTTAGAGTTTGGGTTGAAGTGATTATGAGAACTGTAAATGCTGTCGGGAAGGTCCGATGCGGCAGAAGCAGTTGATTGCTTGCAAAAACTTCAAAAAAGAATTTTGGTTGCTAGGACACGTGTCAGCATCTTATCGGGGTCAATTTTTGATCACTACAGCGCATATTAACCGCAACATGTCAGCCTTCACAGACAACTAGCAGCCTCATCAGGTCCAATAGATAAGATGTCTGATGTTCAAATCTCGTTTGCAACTGACTACAGCTCATATTTCAATAAAAAAAGGAAAAAGAAAAAAAAATAACCTCATCAGAAATGAGACTCTAAGGCCAGTAAGCTCCATCCAAAAGAAAGTACTACTTAAGTTGCATCAGGATTCGAAGTGTGTGAGAATCAAAGAGTGAGATAAGCCTAAAAATTACTTAGAGTCACACCTCATGGGATTGAAATATTCTCTGAGAAAAATGTACTTTAATTTACTCCAATGAGTGTCCTTTATATATCATGAAACTTGAAACTTCCCTTGGATTTTATGCACAAGTCTTAACTTGAGAGACACAAGTTATAACACATTAACAATATCTTGGTAGAATCCAAAACAAGCACTTGATATTCCATGTTGTCCTTTTGTCCCTACTCCTCTTGAATTTGAAGGCTCCTCTGAACAAAACAGAGATTATATTGAGAGGGGGCTTCACACACAAGGAAAAAAATATTCAATTGGTGTGATTTTTTATTTTTATTTTTTGCACCTCGTGACTGATTAAGGTTCTGGAAAGTGTGAGCAGTCTGATGAACAGTTTGAATATCACACGTTTTGAAGATCACTAAATGCTCAATGGTCATAATTAATTCATTCAGGGAAGCATTGGTAGATATCTAAATCGATTGAATTTCACTTTGCAAATATTTTAAGGCAATAAATCACAATAAAAAAAATGTTAATGTGTCCATTAGAACGGTTCGTCATGTGTTTTGTAATATGGTAGGATGAAAACAAAGGATTTCACTCATCACATATAAATAGTCCACCATGCATCTTGTTATATGGAAACATTAGAGTTCATTTGTGGTCCCCTTGTAATGAAAGAAGCTCCTGTAACAAAAGGAACTCCCCACACACTGCTCAGATGCGATCTTTACATGAAGCCTTGTGATTTTTGTCAGTCTTTTTGAGTTTTTTCTTTTCTTTTTTCCTTTTCGGAACGCGTTCACCAGATTCATTGAAGAATTAGATAATACCTGATACATCAAAGAAACTTCCGTGAGGGAGAATGAAACTCCTTATGCACGCTTGTGAATCACAATAGTGGTTTTCACTTACTGCTAGTAGCCTCCATGCGTAGTCTCTATACGTCGTCCATGAACTACTTAGTCAAGCCTAACAACCTCCATGCACAGCGAAGACAATCGTTGATAAAACCGCTTTAGTGCATGTGCAAATTTAATTGGAAAAATCCCCACCTAGTGCGAATGGAGAGATTTGAATCCACAACCTCTCTCATGAGGGAAGGGAGTAAAATGTCACTTGAGCAATGCTGACATTCTCAAAATATGCAACTCACATATTTCTCTCTTGGATATGAAAAAGACATGATAAGAATATGTATACTTAATTGTGGAGAGTGTCAGGTTCAAATTCTGACTACAATTTCATTCAGAAAAAATAAGTAATATTTAACCCTAGACATAAGTTATGACTAGGTTGATGCTTAGGGGCTTCAAATGAGAGAGAGAGAGAGAGAGAGAGAGAGAGAGAGAGAGAGAATCTTAACCTTGTCAAAATTCAAGGAAAGCCCCCAAGAATCTGCACAACATGTCAACCATCAAGGCAAGTCTTCTGCACAGAGAGAGGTTCCAAATCCTATTGAACTTCTTCAAGATTCTGTTGAGATTAGATTTTAGGTCGGAGATATTGCAGTGCTACATGCATAAGAGATTTTTTTTGTCCTTTTTCAAGCTAGTGAACAAAACCATCTTGATTCCTTTTGTTGCCTAAACTTGGCCAAAGAGTAATGAAATAGATATATACTTGCATGTGCATATATATATATATATAATATATATATATATATATATATATATAGTATATTATATATATATATATATGAGGGATCTGTACCTCAGCCGTCAGCTGAGAGAGACTCTGTCAGCTGGCGCAAAGTGGCTGAATTTTAACACTATTTTGGCTACTGGTACCATTGTTGCAGTTTTATGAGGATATGATAATGTGCCAGTGGTTTTATGAGGGACTACTGCCATGGTCGCAGTCTTTTCTAAGGACTGCGACCAAGGTTGCAGTCCTAATTACACAGAAAATTATATGATTTTTTAGGACTGCGACATGTTAAGTGGGCTGCGACCAAGTTGCAATGGGTTTTACGACCATATTAAAGTGACAGCTGAGAGAGTCTCTCTCAGCTGTCGGCTGAGGTACATTTTTCACTATATATATATATATATATATATATATATATATATATATTTGCAACTAAATTATAAATGAAATCAAAGGAAGAGGAAGAGAATCTTTGAGGCATGCCCAATTGTTTTGCTAACATTGTAGAGTTGCAAGGGTTTATCCCCTTGAAATATCTCCATGATATTTGGTGCCCTAATGATATCCTAGGACAGTAATCTGTGTGCGTCAAGACCAACCTACTAAATAGACAAAAATGGCAATTTAATGAAAATTTTGT